>CM076581.1:458930551-459037749 GCA_034641835.2 Pinus albicaulis
ATAGGTGACCTTCTAAGGCTTTGTATAGGCTTGATTTGATGGAGTGGGTGGAATCTGAGCAAAAGGGCACTTAAGAATCCTTAAGCTATAGATAAGAAGATTGAAGAAGGGGATCTAACTGGGACCTAGAGCAATTAAGAATTATATGGTCTGGTTATCAAGTAGAAAACGTTAAAATGCCAACAAGTTTCGAAATAGGGAGTTTATTATCACTAATCCTATTTAATTTTTCCTTAATTGATCATTACAGACTAGAAAAACATAATATGAATGAATGTAAACTTTAAAGAAATACACTGAAAACAAGGAAAGAAACGAGACTTATCTTTTCACCACGAGAATCCTTAGCTATGATGTCTCTGATCTCTTTCCAGTCTGCTGCTTTCGCTAATTGAATCACCAACTTCAATATAACCAGCAAATAAGACTATAGTTGTCTTGAGAAATTTTTATTCACACTGAATACTTCGAATTGTGAAGTATTTATACAAAAAAATGTTTACAAAATATCTCAGGAATTGAGATAATGTTTTAATAAAAAATAGGAAAGAAAAATTAATAAGAGGGACAACTGCAAAACAGTTTGCAAGTTGTTACCTTTTTACAAGAAAAAATAGAACTGATTATTCTAATTTGAACTGATTTTTGTTGTGTTGTGAGTACTGCTGGCATTAGTTGCATCTTATCGTGGAAAGTGGTTGAAGAACTTTCCTTCCTTTAACTTTCAATGCCAATACTCTTTATTCATCTGATTTGAGTTGTTTTACTGTGGTAATTAAAAAGTAACCAACAGTAACTTTATTTTCACTGATACTCTTTCACCTACTGATACACTTTAACCCTGTAATTTTTACCTTTGAGGTAACAGTAAAAAATGAATTTCCAAATGATTTTTAGGTTTTTTTATCCATTAAATTCACAGCAAATCTGTGAATTCTTACCACTTTTCTGCAGAGGAGATCTTCATAGTCTTAAATTTTCTGTAACTTTCATCTGCCTCTGTATACTTAGCAAAGTTAGGCTTGATAGTAAACATATGCTTGATCTCATTATCTAAAAAGAACATATTTTCAAAATACTGAAAAATTATTTTGCCTGTTGGTGATCCTTGAGGCAGTGGTTGTCTGGCTTTCTCTTTTGCATGATTTCTGATTTTTAGATCATAATCTTTCTGAGGCATTAACTTGTCATTCAATGCGTGAATATCCGGCAAACTTGCTTCTGATAATGTTTTGTATTTGGCTAAAAATATTGAGATGGATACATTCATGTCTTTACACCGGTCCTCTAAGTTATTCATTATGTTTCTTTTGTTCAGGACTTTTTTGATTTGAAGAATGGTTTCTGTCCTATCAACAATTTTCAATTCTTCCAACTCTTCCCTGTTTTTACTGTTTAAAAAAGCTATGAATTGGATTGCTTGAGCTGGTTTATTGTCAATTTCCCTTTTAGTCTTGTCAATCTCTGCACTAGCAACTTGAAGTAACTCCCTTTGTTCATAAATTATCCGAATTGAAGGCCATTGAGAATGAATGCCTTCAATAATTTTGGTCCATAAATGATTTTTTATATATGCCACTTGATCTGTAAGATTTACTTGTGCTTGCATAATCTTTACCTATTCTTGTAGTCGATCGGCCCTTTGCTCATGTCCTTTGGAAGTAATCAAGGCATCATTTCTGGAACTTTCTAAATTTTTAATAATTCCTTTCAAACAAAGAATTTCTTTATCTTTAATAGATATGTCTTCCATAGCTTTGATCACGGCTGCTTGGTCTTGTAATGTGCTCTTCTGTGAGGATGAAGAAGAAGAGGCAGAGATTTCCTGAGAAGTAATTGGCACTGCAGTTGCCAGTACTCCTTTCGGTGCCAAGTGTTCTACCAAAGTAGATGGTATAGCAGTGCTTACAGTGGGGATCACTGTAGGAATAACCACTGGTTGTGCTTTTCTTAGTTCTTCATTCTCTTTCATTAAAGCTTCTATTTGACTTTCCATTGTTTTTATCTGATCTGTCATTTGATGTACAAGTTGCTTTAATTCATCATTCTCTGTTTTTTACTGTAGAATTTCTTTTGCTTGAGAGTTTTCACTCTAAGGAAACTTCAACTTTTTTCTAAGAGCAGCTATATCTTCATTTTTCTATTTAATTAGGACTTTTTCCCCTTCAATGTTGGCTGGGTCACCCCCTGCTTCAATCACTATATCTTCTAGTGCTTTTATTCTAAAATTTTTAGCATATAGTGAGGCTTTGTCCAACTTCATTTGATTTTGGAGGTTGAGCACTATTTTCTCAAGCCTAATTGATTTCATAGTTTTACTGACAATTTTGGAATATTGCATTTTAGTATTGCTCCTATGAAATTCAATTTGATCCAATTCATGAATGGCTTCAGCATCTACTTCAAAATCTATTTTGGAATAATCTGCCACTGATTTTGGCTCAGCCACTGTAGGCTTCAAGAATGACATTACCAATTTATTAGATGAATAATCAAATGCTGAAAGAAGCCTGTTTTTGTTTCCAGGCTTTTCCTTAAGAAATCTAGAATAAGCTTGATTCTTGATCTCTTCATTCTTCTCTTTAATCTATCTAAATCTGATCTGAATCTATGACTTTGTATTGTCAATTTCTTGAGAAGAAGGAGGCAAATCAACAGTAGCCTGGTTTTCCTTCATGTCTGTATCTTTTTGCTGTGTTCCAATTTTTACATTTTGAAGCTCTTTTAATGTTTCAGTGACTATTCTTGTTGATTCATCATTTGTTTCATTATTTTCAATATTTATAGCCTTATCCTTTTCTTCTTCTGTTAACTTACTTCTTTTACTATAAGGAATTCTGAATTTTTTGTCCTCAATAGTCTCAGCTACGAAACTATCTCCTTCTCTGTCTCTTTTATGTACATTATCAATATCTTTTCTTGTAGAAGCCACCTGTGTCTGTTCAATCTGTTTGCCTTTGCCACTGTCTACCTGTATTACCTGTACGGCCTATGAATCATCATCAGATAGGGTGTTTGGCTCCCATTCAATTTTATTTTCATATCTTTCAATATGGGTCTTAGGATCATGCAAATAAACAGGAAACTTGCATTTTACCCTTATTGTACTCAAAATCCCTCGTGGGTCATAATTCCATGTAAAACTACATGGGAACTTATACTCTTTAAGTTTGACATTTATTTCATTGGAAGCTTCTCTGTTATTCACAATGAATGGCCCAATTTGATTTTTCAGCTTAAATTGGGTCTTTTTCCTGGAAGCTATGAAGTTGATTTCATCTACATTCAATAGGTGTCTCAGATATTCCAAAGCAAATATTCTTGTAGTAACAAATATCGGTAATTTATATGGGGCCATGGATGAGCCATACACTCTGATTTCTGTGTGATTTTTATATAAATACCAGTCTCTAGTTTTATAGCTCTCTGATAGCTGTAGAATTCTTCTTGTCTCATCATTGATCCTAGGGATCTCCTCTTTTTCCAAAAGATACATAGCAGGGGCTATAAATGAGTCATTGAAATTTGTAAAACTATACTCTCTGTTCCATTTTCTTAGAATAGATGACAAAAATACTACTGACAAAACCTTTCCTTCTGCATCCACTTTCTGACACTCAATGGGGAATTTATCTGTTTGATAATATAGGAAGAGGTGGAATAGATAAGAGGAGTATCTGAAGACTCCGTATTCTGATAATCTAGACAACTGATAATGCATGTTTTCAGCAATGAATCTAGCAAAATTGAACAGAATGGATGGTGATTGACCAGGGTTCAGAGTTGACAGAAAACCTAGGATAGCCACATCAGTGAATTCATCACTGGTGTATCCTAGTATGAAGGAGAGCATTGAGACAATCTGCCTAGTCTCATCTGGGAAATCAGAGGTATCAAAAGGAGGATTTAACTTAGGAATATCAAATTGCTTTGGACAAAAATTCTGGAATATTTTGAATCTGGTATTGAAATCTAAGTCAAGATATAGTGGGGTTAGATCTTCTATTGATAAAGAATCAAAATTGAGGTCCTGATTCATTTGCAGCATGGAATTTATTGACTCTTCAGTGATGTAAAACATGATTTCTTTTTCTTTGTTTACAATGCATCTTTGTTTTGGCATATAATAGGCTTGGCATAATCTGATAAAGTCAGGAACTGAATGAGTAAGAGGGACAATATATCTAGGCAGATTGGATTCCCAAACTGGAATATCTTTGTCACCGTTTTCCACTGATTTGCCATAGCTCCAATTATAGACATCAAGTAGGTTAAATTCTACATTAGGGTCCAGTATTCTATAGTCTAGATCAACTAAAGGGCTATTTTCTGGGGAAATGACTGGAGGATAGACTGGTCTGACCACTTCTGAAGAATCAGCCATGAGTACAGGGGTCGGCTTGTCAATTTTGAAGGGCTTAGGCTGAGGGATTTTTGCAGAAGATTTCTTTTGAGATTTTGGGCCTCCATTCTTAGGGGTTACTTGTTTCTTTGTCATTTTAAATTTGAACGAAGCAAGCTTAAACGGTTTGCTAAGTTTCATTTATGAGAAACAGGGGTTTCTTGGTGAATTTCTACTAGAAAATGGGGTTTCTGAGTAGGGTTTTGGGTAATGCAAGGGTTTTAAAGCTCAGAACGTATATTAAGATTGATTTGAACAGCGAAACAGACTGGTGTTTGGGAAAAGCTGCGAGAAAGGGTAATTAGGAATTCCAGGGAAATTTTGACAGAGTTTTCCTTGTAAAATGGACGCTTTTATGCAGCTCAATTATACAATTTTGGCAATTATTTTGAAAATAACGGGAATTTTGAAGTCTTAGAGTGCAAGCTCGAAGAAAAGTACCTGGAAAACTAGTGAAATTCGGTTGAAGACGTTCGCAGAGGTGCACAGTCTTTAATTCTTCGAAAATGGCTTCTCAGAGGACAATGCAGCACTTTGTGATTGAAATTCACGGCAATGGGCATTGAAAAATGGCACTGGTAAGTTGAAAAAGGCTCTGCGTGGTTTTCTCAAGGTTTAATGGCGCAAATTCGAAGAAAAGGGTTTATGGATGCGTTCACCAGTTTAAAAGAAAATGGTGAAAATTTTAATAAAAACTTTAAACTTTAACGTATTGAACCGATGGCATAAACCATAGTTAAATAACATTAAATCATGGTTCAGCGGGTTGGGTTTATGGAATACCGCCAGTGTTATTCGCGTAGGTGAAGGGCGGTAAGTGGTAAAATGCATTTTGAATGCGATACAACGTGGTGGCGACACATAAGCGCGGGGTGGTTTGGAAAAACCACCCATTCCGTGCAGCTTTTCCAAAACATGAAACGTTTATGTTTGGAGTGCGAAAATGAACAATCACCGTTCGATCGGGCGCTTGGGAGAGAACGGTCTATATTAAAAGGGAAAGTGCGGGAATAATGTTTTATCAGGTAGGACAAGAGCCGTCGATCTTGGGAATGGAAAGGAGATCGAATGGTGGAAATTTTACGTGATGAGAGTAGAATAAATGTATTGGGATCTTTCGCACACGTGGTTGACGGTAGGATCAAATGGTCTTCTGGGGATCAGATGGTCAGAAGTGACTCCGATGGGTTATACAGAAATGATTATTTTGATGAAAAATCGAATGATCGGGAGGGTTAATCAAGGAATTAACCGAGGTTAGGGACTGGGTTTAGGAGGAATGTATGCGGGGAAGAAGATAAAGTTAAGGTTTTGACCTTGGGTTAAGGGACTTGGAGCGGGAATATACAGGGGAAAGGTTTGTTTTTTGGTTGAAGTTTAGTTTAGGTGAAACTTCAATGATTTTTGATTTAAAACATATATAACATATGGTTTAAGCTTTTTCTTCATATATTTTATTTATACGGTAAATTAAATAAAAAAGACTTAATTACCATAGGGGCGGGATTAAATATACGGATAAACTTTTAGCCAAAGGGGTTATAAGGGGGGTTTTATTTAAGCATGTGGGAATAAAATACTTTGGCTTAAGTTATAATAAGTGGGTTTTTGGGATTTATTTATAAAAGGAGTTATATAATAGGAAAAGGTCAATTGTAAGGATTTAATACATAACTTAGAGTTAATATGACAAGGGGACAATGTATATTCAAAAACACATTAATATAACTAAAAAAGTGAAGATTAAAAAGCAAATTTGCATTATAATAACTTCATCACTTAGACTTAGGATAAAATGTGATTTTGAGAGCTTTATGCTTAGAAATGATGAGGGAGGTTAATCAAATGAGGATTAGAGTATCTTTAAGTAAAAATGAAGTTTTACTTAGGATTTTTCAGGGGAAATGAGTGCATGAATGGTAAATGATGTGATTAATGGATTAATATAGACATTACACATTTTTAACTAATCAATCATAGAGCCTTGGGTTCGGTCCCAACAAAAGTCAAGGAAATGCCTTGAGCCTTTCTAACTGATAGTCTAGAATGTTTCATGACTATGGGAAGGGGAAGTTAGTTATTCTGAAGCTCATGATGAATGATATTTACATTGTGACTTTTCACCTTCTTCTACCTACCCATCTTACCATGCTAACATTTTTTCTTCTTTTTTAACAAGGTGCATTTAAGCTAGCAACCTTAACAACATTTATTCTTTCTGAAAGCAAGTAAAATATCTAACTCTACGCTTATTTCATCCATGAATCCAGATTAAACTGTTGGATTCATTTTATTTCTCTACCTGACTATTGAATTGTTAGGATTAAACTGTCTAACAACTCATTATTCCCTATCTAAAACAATGGAAATTGAAAAATGATAAGTTAAGATTGAACTGTTTAACTCATCATGGACTAATGGCATTTATTGACACTCTGCCATAGTCAAAAAGTAAAAATTAGTGGCATTTATGCTTGCTCACTTTCATGTTTTATTCATTTTTTCTTTTGGGGTATCTTATTTTTTCTAATTCCTTTGATTATTATTTTAGGACTTTTTACCCTCTTTTTGATTTTTTTGATTTTTTTACAAAATATGTGAATACAACTTGCAGAAGGCAAAGTATGTACAAATTTACAAAATTACCAATAGTCAAGTCAAAATTATGACCCCTATATTATAGGTTGCTAACATCGGCTCCACTTGGGGATGGCTTTTCCTGGTGAAATGCCAAGAAATCTGAGATCAGTAGCCTTATCCATTGACTTTGGTGAATCTGCAAATGTCTTCTGTGTTTTGCAACAATCATATTTATGATATGTTATACTGCAAAGCTTAGGGCCTTCTCTCCGGGCTTCAACTTTGTAGATAATATATCCAATCCAATCTTACACTCTGACTATGAATATTTACAATGATGAAGTAAATGGGTCTAACTGTTAAGTGACTTTCATGGAATAATAATGTTTCAACATCCTTCCATTTACTGGTCCTTCTTGAAGCTCTGTACCATCCAAATTTCTGAGAAAAAAAGAATTATTTCCTCTGTAACCATATATGACATAGGGTCCCTGCCACAAAAAGTCAAACTTTCCATGTTTACCTTTATCCTCTCTTCTTGCATCCCATCTCAAAACTTGATCTCCTATGAAAAATTCATATTCCTTAACTCTTTTGTCAAAAATATTTTTGATATTGTCTTGTAAAACTTGTGACCTTTGATAAACTTCGTCTCTGGTTTGTTGAAGGTGTATGGTATTATTGATTCTTCTTTGAATATCATTAGTTTCTACTTGTGATTCCTGGATGATCTTCATGACTGGGACACCCAAAGAAGAAGGAAAAACTGCATCTGTACCATAAACAATTTGATATGGTGAAGTTCCTATGGAATTTTTTGTAGTAAGCCTGCCAGCCCAAAGGGCATATATTAGCTTCTTGTTCCATGTCTTTTTATTATCTTGGAGTAGTTTTTTGATGATGTTAACTAGACTTTTATTCGAGGATTCGGCCAGACCATTACCTTGGGGGTAATATGCTGTGGGATGACCTAAGGTAATATGGTATTTATGGCAGAAGGCAATCATCTTTTTAGATTTGAAAGCAGCAACATTGTCTGTGATAATTTTATGTGGGCATCCAAATCTAGACAAAATATTACTTTCAATGAATGAGATAATAACTGAGTCTGTAGCTTGCCTAGTGGGAATTGCTTCAATCCACTCAGTAAAGTAATCAGTAGCAGTTAGAATCCATTTGTGTTGACCTGAGGATGGAGGATGAATTTCACCTATAAAGTCTGAACCCCACAACTGAAATGGTTTTTCTGTGGATATTGGTTTCAGAGGTAATGGCAAAAGTTTCTTTTTACCTTAAAAAATCTAACACTTATGACAAGAGGTAACAAAATTTTTAACATCTGAGAATAAGGATGGCCAACTAAAACCAGCTCTCAGTATTTTATCAGCTGTGCTCTTCTAGTATAGATGTCCACCACAGTCACCTACATGAAACTCTTCAAGGATTTTATCATCTTCAGATTTCAATAGACAATTAAGTAAAATTCCAGTACTTTCTCTCCAATACAGTACATTATTTAAGATACAGAATTTCATTTCTTTTTGCTTGATAAATCTTGCCTTGGTTTTGGTAAGTCCAGGAGGAGCTTGTAAGTTTGTAAGTACAAAGATTATGTTAGAGTACCATGGTGAGTCTTGATAGGCTTCATTGATCGATGGAGTCGTCATCTCCTCCTGTTCATCTACTTGTGCAATGAAATTAATGTCTAAGGCATTGCAATTAGATTCAGCCATCAGTCTGGCTAAACCTTGTCCCTTGATGAGTTTAGTTGGTTTAATTTCCAGATCATATTCAAGGACTGTGGCTATCCACTTTCCTCTTCTGCTATCTGGTCCATCTTGAGTCAAAATGTCTTTAACTACTGCATTAGGGACATATGCAATTATATGTGAATGAAGTATATACACTCTGAAATCCTTTATAGCTTTAACCAGAGCCAAAGCCTGTTTTTCTATTATGTTGTATTTTAGTGGTGCATCTTTGAGAGCTTTACTGAAAAATGAAATGGGCTGTTCAAAGCCTTGATCATTCTTCTGCAGAAGAACTGCAGCTATGGTGTGTTCAGATGCAAAGGAAAATATTATAAAATCTTTTGTGTAATATGGATTGATAAGGACTGGTGCTTTAGTTAAGGCCTGTTTGATAGAGTCAAAAGATTGTTTGGCCTTTATTTTCCATTTAATTGAGGAGTCCTTCTTAACCATGTTATTAAGATCTTTTATAATCTCAGCCAGATTTGAGATGAATTTTCTTAGAAAATTGATCTTTCCCAAGAATGCTTGGAGTTCTTTAATGTTCCTTGCTGGTTGAATGTTTAGGATTGCTTCGATTCTAGCAGGGCCAATTCTAATGCCTTCTTTTGAAATGATATGACCTAGCAATTTGCCTTCTTCTAGTCCAAAAATAGACTTTTTTGGATTAAGAGATATACCATATTTTCTGCATTTGATGAAAACCTGTCTCAGATGATCCAAGTGATCATTATTTGTTTTAGAAAACACAGTAATATCATCCAAATAAATGACTAAAAACTCATGGATTTCCTTGGCAAAGGCAATATCCATGGCCCTTTGAAATGTAGCCCCTGCATTTTTTAATCCAAAAGGCATTTTCACATACATGAAAGTGCCCCATGGAGTAGTAAAAGAAGTTTTAGTTTGGTCTTCTTTGTGAACTAGGATCTGATTGTAACCAGAGAGACCATCTAATAAAGAGATTCTAAAAGAACCTGCTACCCTCTGTAAAATATGGTCCATTTTTGGCAAGGGGTAATTATCCTTCAAAGATGCTTTATTAAGATTCCTAAAGTCTATGCATAATCTGATTTCTCCTGAATTTTTCCTTGTTGGCACTATATTAGATACCTAGTCAGAAAATCTGACTGGTGCAATTATCTTAGCATCAAACATTCTCTTATTTTTTTTTCTCAACTAATGGCAACAAAACCAGATTAATCCTTCTGAGTTTCTGTTGAAAAGGTTTTTGATTTTCTTTTAAAAGAATTTTATGTTGAATAATGTATGTGTTATAAGTTTTAAAGTCTTCATATCTCCATGAAAAGACATCTTAAAATTCTTTTAAAAGTTCAATGTATTTATCCTTTTCATTTGATGGTAAGGATTTGGATAGCTTGATTATTCTTGGTTTATCATTTGTCCCTAGGTTATATTCTTCTATGTCAGATTTAATTGCCTCCATTTTTGGCCTTATGGGCACATCATTAGAGTCAAATAAATCTTCTAGAGGAGTTAAACCTCTGGGTGAAATGTTATTCTTTAAATCAATCAAATCTATTTCATCATCAATCAATTCCTCTATTTCTATTTTTTCCATTTCATCAATGTCACTTTGAGTAAAAATAGTTGGTTTTTCAAGCTTATGTACATCTAAATTATCTAAATCATTTATTTGACAGAAATTTAAATCTATATCACAAGGTGGATCTATATTACATTTGTTATCGATTTGACAGTTTTGAAATTCATGCTCATTATTCAAAAAATGATAAATTTGCTCATCCTTTGAATTTTTTTTCCAATATGTTACATTATCAAGAACAATAGGCCTATATTTAATCTCAGCTGTGTATTTTTTCAATGGTGAAAAAGGAATTTTACAGCTGCTAGCAAAAGTAGCTAAGCAATGAGCCTGCATGTTCTGATCTCTAGGGATGACAGCAAAATTACCTTCTAACAATTCTTCAAGGAGTTCCAATACTGTTTCTTTGTATCTTGCAAGTCTAGGGTTATGAACTGAATATTCAGCATTGATTTGTTTTATAACTAGTTCAGTATCACCCAAAACCATTATTCTTTTTCCTCCCTTTTTTTCTTATAATTTGCAGGCCTAAGATTAAAGCTTCATATTCAGCCATATTATTGGTGCATTTGAAGTTTAATCTAAAAGCATGCCCTTCAGAATGATGTGTTTCAACATTTGTGATCCAAACACCAGCTCCTGCTCCAAATTTATTAACAGATCCATCAAAATCTAGATGCCACAAAGCTTCATGACCAATATAATCATCCATGATTTTAAGTTTTTTATCAGTGAGTTCAGTTGGATTTTCATTTTGATCAGAGTTACTAAGGATAACAGAATCAAGATCAGTGGGAGTGGAATAAATTTGATAATTTGTAGGTCTGTCTGCACTACTGATCATGTATTTCATCAAGGTTTCTCTATAAAGCTTCTTAGGTTGCCCAAATACAGAGATAGTAGCATAACTCATGTCCAATTGTAGAGATCCCTGCAACTTTGCTCCACATGAGCGAGAAAGAAGCATGCCATACTTTGGCGGGATGTCAGCTACTACAACGTCCATGTTCATACTCTTACTAGGACATTGGACTAGGTTAACACACAGATCTTTAATCAAACCAATACATTGTACTTTGGATGAATCAAATGAGAAAAGGTCCTTATAAGGTCTAGTTATGTCTAGATTAAGAGTTTCCATTATAGCTTTAGGCATTCAATTGTGGGAAGCTCCAGTATCTAGCATAGCGTTATGTAATATTTGGTCATGTATGGTAAGACTTAAATAGAATGGGGGTACCGACCCATCTGAATGCTTGCCATCAACATTTGGACCAAAAGTTAGTTCAGGCCTATCTTCATTCATGTTAATTGTATCTTCATTCTCATTGACATTCAGCATATCAGAAATCATTGATCTATATAAATGATTTTTAGCTCGTTCTGTTAAGGGAACAACTATTTTCAATTTGGATATTTCAGACTGCATATTAAATGTTGGCTGAGATCTAATGGTTTGAATCATTTCTTCCTTGGGAACTGTTGTTTGCGCAGATTTTTCTTGGGTTTCTACTGTTTTTCCTTTGTTCTGCACTCTTCTCTTGTCTTCTATTTGATTTTCTTGGTTCCTGCTATCTTTAGTCATTTCTTCAAGAATGTTTTGAGGATTAACAGGAGTTTTATCAGATTTAGGATTCTCAATAGAAGGTTTAGGATCTGATATTTTAAAACTAGTAGGATTATTTTTGGCTCAATGATTGTTGTTGAATTGGTGACTTTGGAAGAATTATCTTTGGAAACATATTTGGAAGATTGTTCCACCTCGTCAGTAATATCTACAATTTTTTGGCCTTGCTGTTTTTTAGGACTGGTTGGATTCGAACTCTGTTTGCTATCTCTGGGAAGGATTTGCAAGACTTTTGATTTAGAAGTATCAGACTTCTTTCTGTTTTTTTCTTGTTTCTTTGGAGCATCAATATTTATAGCAGGATCAATATTTTTCTTGCTCCTAAGGTTGTATTGACTATGAATCTCATTTATCGCAAAATCATAACCTTGTTTGTAATCATAGGATTCTCCAGATCCTACTTTGAGTTGTTGAAGTTCAAATAGTTCCTGGTCCTCCTGGGAGAGGAAAATAGTATTGTTCTCATCGATCCCCATAACAATGTTTATGTCTTCCTCCTCATCAACATTGTTTTGTGAACTTTCTGCAAAGTTTTCTTGAAATGGGGTTCTTATATTCTGATCAGGGGAAGGCTCTTTGCCTTTCCAGGGGTTGGAGTTTTTTCAATAGTTGGGGTTCCAGATCTGGGATTGATTTTCCCATTGTGGTTTCTTTTCAATTTGATCCAGTCTGTCAACTACTTTTTCTAGTGCTTTAGTAATGAAATCAAATTTACTATCCAAGTGAGATGCTTCCTCTTTAATAGTAACCCTTCTTTCATTTCTCATTCTGGCCTTCTTTGCTAGTATATTGACTTCTACACCTACAACATCTTTTTGCATTTGCTCTAAAGTATCTGCATCCCTTTCTCTAAGTTGGTAAGCCATGTCTACGTCAAAACAGTCCGGGAATTTCAGTAGCACGGAATATGGGGTAGGTTTAAGGTCTGCAGGAATGGCATTGTATACGCTGTTATATCTTGTGCAGAAATCTTGGACAGTTTCATTTGGGGCTCTTTTGACAACATCAAATTCAGATAATATTTGCATAGGGTTCTTCTTTTTCTCCCATTTATTGAGGAAAGCTCTATGGAATGCAGCTATGTCTGCTATGCTACCAGGTGCTAAAGCTTTAAACCAAATTTTCACCTCTCCAATTAAGCTTTGAGCAAATAGTCTCATTTGGACATCAGACTCATCTATCTCATAGACTTCCCAGAAATCACTCATTCTAGTAATGTGCTGCTGTGCAGTAATCTATGAAAGATTATCAAACAGTGGAATATATTTTTGATAGTTCTGGGGCATGTCATGGAGATTCTGAGGCAAGACCAAGGGAGCATATCGGGTTGCCATGGCTTGAATTTTTTCTTGGCTGGGTGGTACTATTGTGGTAGGAGGGATAGTACTGGTTACTACAATGGATGAACTTGAAGAGCTGGGTAATGGGGAAGAAACAGAAGTAGTATGGCTAATGGTAGTTGTAATGGGTTGGGTAAATGATGGATATACTACTTTGGGCTGCAAGGGCAGCTCAGGGATGAATGGATCGGTTGATCAACTAGCAGTGGATTGCAGATATCATGAGTATATGATTCGCTGGGGTAGAGGAAACTCAAAGATTATGGGCTCTTGAGGTAAACTGACAACATAATCAATAAATGATGTGGCAACATACAGAGTTGAATCTGATGCTGGAAAGATTGTAGTGTATAGTTCAGAGACTAGGGGTTTAAATTTAGACAAAAATTTAGCTAACTTAACAGCTTCTTCAATGTATTTGATTTTTGTAACACTTACCCTTTTAACTGGACTTTTACTTTCAGTTTGATCTGATTTAGTAGGAACAAAAATAATTTTATGTTTTTCACTTACATAAGAAGCAAAAACTGGATCTAAAACAATCTCTTTTGAATTCGATTCAGATTTTGTTCTAAATAAATATTTCTCAAAATTTAAGTCAAAATCAATGTCTGATAAACTTACCAATTCTTTGGGTAAAGAATCAGCTCTTGTCAGGGATATTTCAGTTTGAGAACTATTACTTTGCTTTTTCTTCTTTTTTCCTATCTGGTCAGGATTATCTACTATATTTGGAGGATTAGGATCAGGGTTGTTTCTAGTGTAGTATATTTTATTGGGAGCCAAATTTTTTATTGGGTAAAATACCCACAACCTTTAAACTCAATCTTAAAGTTAAAACCATATAATTAAAGATCTTCCTTCAAGACTAAACTTAAAACTAGAGAGTGGTTAGTATCCCTAGTTGAGTCGCCAATATGTTGTCACCCTAGTAATTCTCAGGTTGTGGGATGGGGATTTTTGTAGTTAAGAAAACTAGGGGTAACCAAGAACCGCTTTGGGAATTCAAGATCTAGCCTTCTTCAACTCCAGAGAAGGATCTCTCTGTATGATTTAGCTTTGTTTTAGTAACAGATATTAGGCTAGCTATGATTGTGCTGTTGGGTTTGATTTTAAAAGATTGGTGGGAATAAAGAGATTTCAAGGTAAACCAGAAGGATCTACCAGAATATTGGGCAATGGAGTCAACTCTCTAGGCAAGCAGAACTAAGAAATAAGGCTCAGAGATGAAAATGTGCTAAGGGCAAGATAGGTGACCTTCTAAGGCTTTGTACAGGCTTGATTTGATGGAGTGGGTGGAATCTGAGCAAAAGGGCACTTAAGAATCCTTAAGCTACAGATAAGAAGATTGAAGAAGGGGATCTAACTGGGACCTAGAGCAATTAATAATTCTATGGTCCAATTATCAAGTAGAAAACATTAAAATTCCAACAAGTTTCGAAACAGGGAGCTTATTATCACTAATCCTGTTTAATTTTTCCTTAATTGATCATTACAGACTAGAAAAACATAATATGAATGAATGTAAACTTTAAAGAAATACATTGAAAACAAGGAAAGAAACGAGACTTATCTTGTCACCACGAGAATCCTTAGCTATGATGTCTCTGATCTCTTTCCAGTCTGCTGCTTTCGCTAATTGACTCACCAACTTCAATATAACCAACAAATAAGACTATAGTTGTCTTGAGAATTTTTTATTCACACTGAATACTTTGAATTGTGAAGTATTTATACAAAAAACTATTTACAAAATATCTCAGGAATTGAGATAATGTTTTAATAAAAAATAGGAAAGAAAACTTAATAAGAGGGACAACTGCAAAACAGTTTGCAAGCTGTTACCTTTTTACAAGCAAAAATAGAACTGATTATTCTAATTTGAACTGATTGTTGTTGTGCTATGAGTACTGCTGGCATTAGGTGCATCTTATCATGGAAAGTGGTTGAAGAACTTTCCTTCCTTTAACTTTCAATGCTGATACTCTTTATTCATCTGATTTGAGCTGTTTTACTGTGGTAATTAAAAAGTAACCAACAGTAACTTTATTTTCACTGATACTCTTTCACCTACTGATACACTTTAACCCTGTAATTTTTACCTTTGAGGTAATAGTAAAAAATGAATTTCTAAGTTATTTTTCTGTATTTTTATCCATTAAATTCACAGTAGATCTATGAATTCTTGTCACTTTTCTGTAGAGGGGATCTTCATAGTCTTTAATTTTCTATAACTTTCATCTACCTCTATATACTTAGAAAATTTAGGCTTGATAGTAAACATATGCTTGGTCTCATTATCTAAAAAGAACATACTTTCAAAATACTGAAGAAGTATTTTACCTATTGGTGATCCTTGAGGTAGTGGTTGTCTGGCTTGCTCTTTTGCATGATTTCTGATTTTTAGATCATAATCTTTCTGAGGCATTAACTTGTCATTCAATGCGTGAATATCCGGAAAACCTGCTTCTGATAATGTTTTGTATTTGGCTAAAAATCTTGAGATGGATACATTCATGTCTTTACACCGGTCCTCTAAGTTACTCATTATGTTTCTTTTGTTCAGGACTTTTTTGATTTGAAGAATGGTTTCTGTCCTATCAACAATTTTCAATTCTTCCAACTCTTCCCTGTTTTTACTGTTTAAAAAAGCTATGAATTGGATTGCTTGAGCTGGTTTATTGTCAATTTCCCTTTTAGTCTTGTCAATCTCTGCACTAGCAACTTGAAGTAACTCCCTCTGTTCATAAATTATCCGAATTGAAGGCCATTGAGAATGAATGCCTTCAATAATTTTGGTCCATAAATGATTTTTTATATAGGCCACTTGATCTGTAAGATTTACTTGTGCTTGCAGAATTTTTACCTGTTCTTGTAGTCGATCGACCCTTTGCTCATGTCCGTTAGAAGTAATCAAGACATAATTTCTGGAACTTTCTAAATTTTTAATAATGCCTTTCAAACTAAGAATTTATTTATCATTAATAGATATGTCTTCCATGGCTTTGATCATGGCTGCTTGGTCTTGGAGTGTGCTCATCTGTGAGGATGAAGAAGAAGAGGCAGAGATTTCTTGAGAAGTAATTGGCACTGCAATTTCCAGTACTCCTTTCGGTGTCAAGTGTTCCAGTCA
The DNA here is from genome assembly GCA_034641835.2 of Pinus albicaulis. NCBI lineage: Eukaryota > Viridiplantae > Streptophyta > Pinopsida > Pinales > Pinaceae > Pinus > Pinus albicaulis. The sequence continues at coordinate 458,946,952 of CM076581.1, forward strand.
AAGTAGATGGTATAGTAGTGCTTACAGTGGGGATCACTGTAGGAATAACCACTGGTTGTGCTTTTCTTAGTTCTTCATTCTCTTTCATTAAAGCGTCTATTTGACTTTCCATTTTTTTTATCTGATCTGTCATTTGATGTACAAGCTGCTTTAATTCATCATTCTCTGTTTTTTGCTGTAGAATTTCTTTTGCTTGAGAGTTTTCACTCTGAGGCAACTTCAGTTGTTTTCTAAGAGAAGCTATATCCTCATTTTTTTGTTTAATTAGGACTTTTTCCCCTTCAATGTTGGCTGGATCACCCCTTGCTTCAATCACTATATCTTCTAGTACTTTTATTCTCAAATTATTAGCATATAGTGAGGCTTTGTCCAACTTCATTTGATTTTGGAGGTTGAGCACTATTTTCTCAAGCCTAATTGATTTCATAGTTTTACTGACAATTTTGGAATATAGCGTTTCAGTATTGCTCCTATGAAATTCAATTTGATCCAATTCATGAATGGCATCAACATCTACTTCAAAATCTGTTTTGGAATAATCTGCCACTGATTTTGGCTCAGCCACTGTAGGCTTCAAGAATGACATTACCAATTTATTAGATGAATAATCAAATGCTAAAAGAAGCTCGTCTTTGTTTCCAGGCTTTTCCTTAAGAAATCTAGAATAAGCTTGATTCTTGATCTCTTCATTATTCTCTTTAATCTGTCTTAATCTTATCAGAATCTCTGACTTTGTATTGCCAGTTTCCTGAGAAGAAGGAGGAAAATCAACAGTAGCCTAGTTTTCCTTCATGACTGTATCTTTTTGTTGTGTTCCAATTTTTACATTTTGAAGCCCTTTTAATGTTTCAATGACTATTCTTGTTGCTTCATCATCTGTTTCATTATTTTCAATATTTACAACCTTATCATTTTCTTCTTCTAGTAACTTACTTCTTTTACTATAAGGAATTCTAAAATTTTTGTCCTCAATAGTCTCAGCTATGAAACTATCTCCTTCTCTGTCTCTTTTATGTAAATTATCAGTATCTTTTCTTGTAGAAGCCACCTGTGTCTATTCAATATGTTTTCCTTTGCCACTCTCTACCTGTATTACCTGTACTGCCAATTAATCATCATCAGATAGGGTGTTTGGCTCCCATTCAATTTTATTTGCATATCTTTCAATATGGGGCTTAGGATCATGCAAATAAATAGGCAACTTGCATTTTACCCTTATTGTACTCAAAATCCCTTGAGGGTCATAATTCCATGTAAAACTACATGGGAACTTATACTCTTTAAGTTTGACATTTATTTCATTGGCAGCTTCTCTGTTATTCACAATGAATGGCCCAATTTGATTTTTTAGCTTAAATTGGGTCTTTTTCCTAGAAGCTATGAAGTTGATTTCATCTACATTCAATAGCTGTCTCAGATATTCCAAAGCAAATATTCTTGTAGTAACAAATCTCGGTAATTTATATGGAGCCAGGGATGAGCCATACACTCTGATTTCTGTGCGATTTTTATATAAATACCAGGCTCCAGTTTTATAGCTCTCTGATAGCTGTAGAATTCTTCTTGTCTCATCATTGATACAAGGGATCTCCTCTTTTTCCAAAAGATACATAGCAGGGGCTATAAATGAGTCATTGAAATTTGTAAAACTATACTCTCTGTTCCATTTTCTTAGAATAGATGACAAAAATACTACAGACAAAACCTTTCCTTCTGCATCCACTTTCTGACACTCAATGGGGAATTTATCTGTTTGATAATATAGGAAGAGGTGGAATAGATAAGAGGAGTATCTGAAGACTCCTTCTTTTGATAATCTAGACAACTAATAATGCATGCTTTCAGCAATGAATCTAGCAAAATTGAACAGAATGGATGGTGATTGACCAGGGTTCAGAGTTGACAGAAAACCTAGGATAGCCACATCAGTGAATTCATCACTGGTGTATCATAGTATGAAGGAGAGCATTGAGACAATCTGCCTAGTCTCATCTGGGAAATCAGAGGTATCAAAAGGAGGATTTAACTTAGGAATATCAACTTGCTTTGGACAAAAAGTCTGGAATATTTTGAATCTGGTATTGAAATCTAAGTCAAGATATAGTGGGGTTAGATCTTCTATTGATAAAGAAGAAAAATTGAGGTCATGATTCATTTGCAACATGGAATTTATTGACTCTTCAGTGATGTAAAACAGGATTTATTTTTCTTTGTTTACAATGCATCTTTGTTCTGGCATATAATAGGCTTGGCATAATCTGATAAAGTCAGGAACTAAATGAGTAAGAGGGACAATATATCTAGGCAGATTGGATTCCCAAACTGGAATATCTTTGTCACCCTTTTCCACTGATTTGCCATAGCTCCAATTATAGACATAAAGTAGGTTAAATTCTACATTAGGGTCCAGTATTCTATAGTCCAAATCAACTAAAGGGATATTTTCTGGGGAAATGACTGGAGGATAGACTGGTCGGACCACTTCTGTAGAATCAGCAGTGAGTGCAGGGGTCGACTTGTCGATTTTGAAGGGCTTAGGCTGAGGGATTTTTGCAGAAGATTTCTTTTGAGATTTTGGGCCTCCATTCTTAGGGGTTACCTGTTTCTTTTCATTTTAAATTTGAATGAAGCTAGCTTAAACGGTTTGCTAAGTTTCATTTATGAGAAACAGGGGTTTCTTGGTGAATTTCTACTGGAAAATGGAGTTTCTGAGTAGGGTTTTGGGTAATGCAAGGGTTTTAAAGCTCAGAACGTATATTAAGATTGATTTGAACAGTGAAACAAACTGGGGTTTGGGAAAAACTGCGAGAAAGGGTAATTAGGAATTCCAGGGAAATTTTGACAGAGTTGTCACTATAAAATGGATGCTTTTATGCAGTTCAATTGTACAATTTTGGCAATTATTTTGAAAATAATGGGAATTTTGAAGTCTTAGAGTGCAAGCTCGAAGAAAAGTACCTGGAAAAACGGTGAAATTCGGTTGAAGACGTTTGCAGAGGTGCACAGTGTTCAATTCTTCGAAAATGGCTTCTCAGAGGACAATGTAGCACTTTGTAATTGAAATTCAAGGCAATGGGCATTGAAAAATGGCATTGGTAAGTTGAAAAAGGCTCTGCGTGGTTTTCTTAGGGTTTAATGGCGGAAATTCGAAGAAAAGGGTTTATGGATGCATTCACCAGTTTAAAAGAAAATGGTGAAAATTTGAATAAAAACTTTAAAATTTAACGTATTGAACCGATGGCATAAACCATAGTTAAATAACATTAAATCGTGGTTAAGCGGGTTGGGTTTAGGGAATACCGCCAGTGGTATTCGCGTAGGTGAAGGGCGGTAAGTGGTAAAATGCATTTTGAATGCGATACAAAGAGGTGGCGACACGTAAGCGTGGGGTGGTTTTGAAAAACCACCCATTTCACGTGGCTTTGCAAAAACATCAAACGCTTATGTTTGGAGCGCGAAAATGAACAATCATCGTTGGATCAGGCGCTTGGGAGCGAACTGTCTAGATTAAAAGGGAAAGTGTGGGGATAATGTTTTATCGGGTAGTACGAGAGCCATCGATCTTGGGAATGGAAAGGAGATCGAATGGTGGAAATTTTACGCGATGAGAGTAGGATAAATGTATTGGGATCTTTCATGCACGTGGTTGACGGGTTATACAAAAATGATTATTTTGATGAAAAATCGAATGATCGGGAGGGTTAATCAAGGAATTAACCGAGGTTAGGGACTGGGTTTAGGAGGAATGTATACGGGGAAGAAGATAAAGTTAAGGTTTTGACCTTTTGTTAAGGGACTTGGAGTGGGAATATACAGGGGAAAGGTTTGTTTTTTGGTTGAAGTTTAGTTTAGGCGAAACTTCAATGATTTTTGATTTAAAACATATATAACATATGTTTTAAGATTTTTCTTCATATATTTTATTTATACGGTAAATTAAATAAAAAATACTTAATTACCATAGAGGCGGGATTAAATATACGGATAAACTTTTAGCGAAAGGGGTTATAAGGGGGGTTTTATTGAAGCATGTGGGAATAAAATACTTTGGCTTAAGTTATAATAAGTGGGTTTTGGGGATTTATTTATAAAAGGAGTTATATAATAGGAAAAGGTCAATTGAAATGATTTAATACATAAGTTAGAGTTAATATGACAAGGGGACAATGTATATTCAAAAACACATTAATATAAATAAGAAAGTGAAGATTAAAAAACAAATTTGCATTATAATAACTTCATCACTTAGACTTAGGATAAAATGTGATTTTGAGGGCTTTATGCTTTGAAATGATGAGGGAGGTTAATAAAATGAGGATTAGAGTATCTTTAAGTAAAAATGAGGTTTTACTTAGGATTTTTCAGGGGAAATGAGTGCATGAATGGTAAATGACTAGATTAAGGGATTAATATAGACATTACACATTTTTAACTAATCAGTCATAGAGCCTTGGGTCCGGTCCCAACAAAAGTCAAGGAAATTCCTTGAGCCTTTTTGACTAATAGTCTAGAATGTTTCATGACTATGGGAAGGGGAAGTTAGTTATTCTGAAGCTCATGATGAATGATATTTACATTGTGACTTTTCACCTTCTTCTACCTACCCATCTTACCATGCTAACAGTTTTTCTTCTTTTTTAACAAGGTGCATTTAAGCTAGCAACCTTAACATCATTTATTCTTTCTGAAAGCAAGTAAACTATCTAACTCTACACTTATTTCATCCATGAATCCAAATTAAACTATTGGATTCATTTTATTTCTCTACCTGCCTACTGAATTGTTAGGATTAAATTGTCTAACAACTCATTATTCCCTATCTAAAACAATGGAAATTGAGAAATGATAAGTTAAGATTGAACTATTTAACTCATCATGGACTTATGGAATTTATTGACACTCTTCCATAGTTAAAAAGTAAAAAGTAGTGGCATTTATGCTTGCTCACTTTCATGTTTTATTCATTTTTTCTTTTGGGGTATCTTATTTTTTCTAAGTCCTTTGATTATTCTTTTAGGACTTTTTACCCTTTTTTTGATTTTTTTAATTTTTTTACAAAATATGTGAATACAACTTGCAGAAGGCAAAGTATGTACAAATTTACAAAATTACCAATAGTCAACTCAAAATTATGACCCCTATATTATAGGTTGCTAACAGAACGTATGATTGCAGAAATGTTGGAGGCTGGTATAATTCAACCTAGTAAAAGTTCTTTCTCTTCTCATGTAGTATTGGTACAAAAGAAGGATGGATCATGGCACATGTGTCCAGATTATAGGGAGCTCAATAAGCTCACCATTAAAGATAAATTCCCATTCCTGTGATTGATGAATTACATGGAGCAATTTATTTTACCAAGTTGGATCTTTGTTCAAGATATCATCAAATTAGAATGAAGATTGAAGATATTCTGAAAAAAGAACTCATGAGGGTCATTATGAATTTTTGGTCATGCCTTTTGGCCTTACGAATGCACCTTCTACATTTCAAGGCTCGATGAATTCCATTTTCAAATGCTTCCTTAGAAAATTTGTGCTAGTATTTTTTTATGATATACTAATCTACAATAGGTCTTGGAAGGATCATGTTCAACATGCTGACAGGGTCCTCAAACTATTGCAGGAGAAACAATTATATGAAAAAACATCCAAATGTTTCTTTGGATTACAAGAGGTGGAATATCTGGGTCATATTGTATCTCACGAGGGTGATAAGGTAGACCCTAACAAAATTAAAGACATTAAAGAATGGAAAGTCCCCACAACCATAAAGAAGTTGCAAGGATTTCTCGGGTTAACAGGGTATTATTGCAAGTTTGTTAAGAATTATGGGAGAATAGAAGCACCTCTAACAACATTATTGAAGAAAGATGCATTTTCATGGACTCCTGAAGCAACTAAGGCCTTTGAACATCTTCAAGAGTCAGTGTTCCTAGCACTGGTCTTAGCTACGCCAGACTTCATAAAAACCTTTATTGTGGAATGTGATGCCTCAGGAAATGGAATTGGTGTTGTTTTAATGCAAGAAGGAAGACCCATTTCTTTTGAAATTATTCCAATCAAAGGAAAGTATTTATAGAAAGCTATTTATGAGAAAGAAATGTTAGCAATACTGCATGCACTTAAGAAATGGTGAAATTACCTAATGGGAAGACACTTCAAGGTAAAAAATGATCATGATTCTCTTAAACACTTTTTGGAACAAAGACTATCTTTAGAAGAGCAGCAAAAATGGGTCACAAAGATGTTGGGTTATGACTTTGAAATAATCTACAAAAAAGGGAAGCTAAATGTTGTGGCAGATGCACTCTCAAGAAAGAATGAAGAGGTGGAAGAATTGCTTTGTGCCATTTCTATTATCCAACCAGATTGGATAACCGAAGCAAGGGATGAATGGAAGAAGGACGAAGAAGTATGGACACTCATTCAAAAGTTGCAACAAGATCCTAGTATATCTGATACATTTAGTTGGAAAAATGATTCCTTATGGTACAAAGATCGCTTATATCTTTGTAAGAATTCCCAACTAAAACAAAATATTATTTTGGAATTGCACACTTCTCCTTTAGGAGGACACGCATGATTTTTAAAAACTTACCACAGGGTGAAGAAAGAATTTTTTTGGGATGGCCTTAAATCAGATATTCAAAATTTTGTGGCGGAATGTTTGATTTTCCAGCAGAATAAAGTTGAGACAATTAAGACCCCAGGTCTTCTACAACCTTTATCCATTCCAAGTCAATGTTGGGAGGAGATTTCAATGGATTTTATCATGGGCTAAAGGGATGTGAAGCTTGTAAAAAGGCTAAAGGGATGACATGCATGAACATAGGAGAGGGTAATAGAAATTTTGAGTAGAAACTGAATCACAAAGTTTGTAGAAAGGCCTTAAGGTCAAGAGGCCTTTGGTGAGAAGCTGAATCACAAAGTTTACGACACATATTGCAACCTGCACCGAATGATATGCTCTAGCTAAAAGGGATGTTGATCTTAAATAACTTTGCACGGTCATGGTAATTGAGGCACATGAGAGTATTGGAATGCATAATATTTATGAGACTAAGGGAGATCACATTACCATTATTTGGGCACACTATGCATGATTTAAGGGTGTTTCACTCTACTTGGAGTTGTGATGGATATTTTGCTACATGCCAATGCTATTGCTGCACAAGGTTTCCATGGTGGCTGCTTCCTTGGGGAAGTGATTAGGGGTGTTTTGACAATGAATGAGATCCATCATATTACCATTATGATACAAAGTCTTCACCATCAACAATGACACGGTTATGTGCGAGGTTATACTGGCATGGTACAAAAATTAAGTAACGTTGAAGGAAAAATGTCATGTTGAAGTGAATTTCCAAGGTGACGCACACGTTAGTCAGTACTAGGCGAGTGACATTCATGAATTGCAACTATTGAAAGTGTGATTTGTCACCATGTCAAAGCAAGTGGGGGGGGCCCACATTGGGCTACGATTTGTGGGGTAATCACAAAACAAATATTGTAATAAAAAAATGGTAAATATTCTTCAATACACAGGACATTATATTTTTAAAAAGTTATAATAAAACTTCTAATTTATTCATTAATTAAAAATAAAGATAAATTTTTTTAAATATATATATATATATATATATATTATTTTTATTTTTGAGATTAAACATGTTATAAGTTAAAGAGAAATTAATAACAAATATATTATTATAATCCTATAAAAATTATTAAAATAAAAAAACAACATTACAAAATATTCCGTCGTTACATTTACCATCGTCATTGTTTCGACATTTAGTCTCACCGTCGCAATACTGACGGTTGTTCCCAAAAGCGTCGCACTAATAACGAGTATCTCTATATGTCGTAATAGCAATGATTCTCTCAAAATGTCACAATCCTGACTCATGTCTTAGAAACGCCGCAATTCCGACCTCGTGCCCCAAAATGTCGGTGTTCTAACGACGTACCTAAAAGTTGTAATACCAACAATTTCCCTATATGTCGCTATAGAAATGTTTGTTGGTGGGATTTAAAAAATTGATAAAAATTGGGTAAATTTCCAACAATACATCAAAAGTGTCAGAACTAAAGTGTCAGAATTTTGACCAAATTTACTAGTGTTAACAAGTGCATCTTTGCAGTACCTTTTGGGATGCTGCTCGGACATGTTGTTTTTAAACAAGGTGTTTTTGTGGATAAAGCAAAAGTGGCAGTTATAATCAACATAGAGGCACCAAAAATCGTGAAATAGTTAAGATCTAGGCCATATCGAGTACTACAGAATATTTATTCGAAACTATGCAAAGATAACATCCCCATTGGAGAAGTTGTTGCGGAAATTAGAGCAATTCATTTGGACAACAGAGTGTACTACTGCCCTCAATACACTGAAAGAAAAATTGGCAAGTGCGCCCATATCAGTTCATCCTAATTGGGACAAACAATTCCACGTCCATATTGATGCCTCCAGCATTGCACTAGGAGCAGTTCTGGCTCAACCAAGAGAAACTTCAGTCGATCACCCAGTCTACTTTGCAAGCAGGAAGTTATTGACAACTGTAAGGAAATACACCACAACAAAACAAGAAGATTTAGAAATGGTGTATTCCCTTCAAAAAATTTTCCATTACCTATTAGGAGGATTTTCAAATTATTCACGGACCATTTAGCATTAAAGTACCTAGTTAACAAACCGGTCGTTGAAGGAAGGATCTATAGATGGCTCCTACTGTTTCAGGAGTTCACCTTTAAAGTGATAGTGAAACCAGAAAGAATGAACGTGTGTCCTGACCATTTATCAAGGCTAGAAAATGGAGAAAATGGAGGGTCCTTGGATGATCAACTTCCAAACGCAGAACTCTTTAGAGTAGAAGCCATCCTAGACTACTTAGATCAAATATCAATCTATCTGGCAATAGGACAGTGCCCGAATGAATATACAGTGACTCAGAGAAGACATCTGGTAGTCACGACAACAGAGTATCAGTTAATATAAGGACAACTGTATAAGATGCCGTTAGACCAAATCTTGCGAAGATGTGTCCTGGACCATGAAAGGGAGGATATACTGTGGGAGTGTCATTATGGAGTTGTGGGAGGACACGTTGGTGCAAAATCCACCGCAAGAAAGTTATTACAAGTAGGCTTATGGTGGCCCATAGTACACAAGGACAATAAAGCAATTGTAAACAAATGTGACATCTGCCAAAGAACAGGATGTCCATCACATAGATATGAGTTACCACTTAACCCTGTGCAAGAATTGCAGCCATTTGAGAAGTGGGTCGTTGATTTTATAGGACCAATAGCACCTGTCGCAAGACATTCACAGGCCAGGTACATCATTACCGCAACAGATTATCTTACCAAATGGGAAGAAGTGGTACTAGTGAAGGATTGCACGATGGAAACAACAACCAAGTTCATTTTTGAAAATTTCATTAGTAGATTTGGCTGCCCTAGAAGTCTAACTAGTGACCAAGGTACACACTTCATCAATGCGACAATCAAATCTCTGTTAGGAACTTTCATGGTACAACATCATAAGAGAAGTCTGTACCATCCTCAGAAAAATGGGATAGTTGAAGCATTTAATAATATTCTCGAGAAGGGACTAACAAAGATTTTCAATGCTAATCAAAATGACTGGGATGAGCGCATACCAACAACCTTATGGGTGTACAAGACAACTGTGAAAATATTGAACAACCAAACTCCTTTCCAGATGGTTTACAGGAGAGAATCTGTGGTACCTGCTAAATTTATCATACCGAGCCTGCTAATCGCATCAACACTACACTTAACAGAGGAAAGATCATTGAAGGAGAGACTAAATGAGCTACAAGAATTTGAAGAGGACAGGTTTCTAGAGGAGTTTCATCAGACTGTCCAAAAATACATGCAGAAAGTTTGGCATGATCGTCATATCAAACATAAGACGTTTACGGTCAGAGGAAATTTTTTACTGTATGAAAAAAAGTTCCAAAATTTCCCAGGTAAACTTAGAATGCATTGGCTGGGACCATACCATGTGATTGAAATCTGAGATTCAGGAGCATTTCGGTTAGCACAACTAGACGACCAAGTATTACAAGGATGGGTGAATGGTACATGCCTAAAGCCTTATCACGAGTAAGTTTCATTATTTCCTTTTCAAATAACTCTCGCAACTGAGAGGAGTCAGTAGGGTAGAATAGAATAGGTAGATTCAATAACTCTCTTGCACCCAAGAAGAGAATAGATAGGAATCCTAATAAAGAACAAATTTCAATAAGCATAGGAATATCACAATTGCGATGCGGAGACTGCATCGCAACCAATTGTGGTTGGGGGGAGGGTAGTGTCCAGCGTATCATCCATGTCAGAGAGACAAACATGTCAAACATCATTCCGTCATCATGACCCATCATACCCATGTCAGTCCGTAGGATTACCTGGATTTGAGAATTAACTGCCATAATTAGTAACATCCATATCGTAATAAATTTTCCATATTAGGCCATAACCATTACCCATCACGTCTGCCCAAATCCCGAAGTTACAGTCAGCCATGTCAGAACACACCTCATCGCGGTAACTAATCACACAATTATAGCTGCAGGGGAGGCAAGAAAAAATTAATTAGTTATGGGGTCTTATTAGCCTCATTTGTGTTGGTTACATTACTTAACTCACATGAAAGAAGAAAGCACGAGAATGCTAGAGAATTTCGAGTTAGAACAAGAAACAGAAGCAGCAGTAGCGAGCGAAATATCATCAGAAGAAGTCCAGAGAAAGCATCCAGTAGCAGGAATTTACAGAGAAAGAGCAGGGGTAGCACTGAAAGTGTACAAAATAAGATCAAAGATGACCAATATAGCACTAGCAGTCGTCGAGCCTGAGCTCGACGAGAGAATTCAGAGGATGGAATCACTAGTGGGAAAATATGACAATGCGTCTTTGATCAACATATACTTCATGGATTCTTACCAGTTTCTGGCGATGAAGAGGCAGGTCTATGTAGAAAATTATGCTACGAAAGGAGGAGAGGAAGCAACAAGATTGAACCTGGAGTTTAGAGGTATCCAACAGTCAACAATATTAAATTTAAGGAACCTCCCAGTGTTCAGAACCATAGGATCAGCGATGCAGTGTATGAAATTCCTGCTGAGCAGAACCCGTAATGGGTCACTATGGTTAGGAAGGGAGATACCAATACATGCAGAAGATATTCATAGACTGATGGGATTATCAGCAAAAGGAACGAATGTCTCCACAACATTCCAAACTGTCTCCAAGAGAGCAAAGAAGGTGGGAGATTGCGACTATTATAAGAAATATGACACTGAAAGAGGAGGGAAGGGGGCAAAGATAGTGTTGAGATTCAACAAGATGATGAAGCTTAGTGAAAATCAGTCACCTTAACTAAGTGGGCCCGTAGGTTATTTTTAGGTGTAATTCTATTTTTAGACTATGTCTATTTTTAGACATGGTGATCATATTTAAGAAGTTGCAGGATGCTATTTTTGGATGGTTGGTCAAGTTGGAAAAATAGATGAAATTCTATTTTTAGAATATGGGGTGAAGTCTATTTATAGATCATCGATCTAAAAATAGAAGTGTTGATTATTATTAGCCCTTAATAATAATTAGACTCTAAATATCAACTTATTCTCTTGGAGCACTTAATTTTAGTGTACAGATTTGGAAAATCAATGGACTGAAGTAATTACACAATTCCTAGGGTTTACTTGTGGTTCATGCATGGATGACTCAGTTAGAACTAAAGTGGAAAAGTTATGACAGAGTTGGAATAGTATTTCATGGAGATGTTATTTAGTTTAACTCAGTTAATGGAGTTAAACTCAGTTGATCTAGTTGTATCTAGTCTAACTGAATGATACATTAGTGAGAGTGGAGTGAATCAATTAGTTAATTAATTCACAAATAATAACTCACTAATCAACTGAAAAAATACAACAGTTAACTACAGTGCATGACAGTTCCAATGGAGACCTAGTGGAGAGATAGGTGAAAGGGTGAGATGGACTATCTGTTGTGACTATAGTGATGCATTGATTGCATCACACACACATTGGATATGCCAATGAGGATTGCGTAGTCAAGGAAAGGCCAATTCGAATTCATTCAGGGGCCTTCTTTAGCAGGGATTGCACAGTGGAGGTAGGCTATTAGGTGGCAAGAAATTAGTGCATGGATTTGCAGATTTCTTCATGTTAGTGTGTGATGATTAATTGTATAGAGAGCTTGATGTACTAAGCTTTGTATGAGATTGTTACATGATCTTCATGATACATAATATATGATAGTTTGGGTTTTTAGCTTTAGGCTTTACCGTTAAACAATTGTGTTATGTGCGATTTTTTTATTGCTTCATGTGTTTGCAATTAAGTTTTTTAAATTTCCGCAAAAGATTAATAGTGGAAGGATTATGTATTTAGCAAGAAGATAAATATTGTTAGATCAGGATAATCTAGATATATACATGCATATGTTGTATAATTTCTACATGGTATCAGAGCAGTGTTAATTCTTAAAGATTGCAATTGTGAAGAATTGCTGAGTTTGTGCTGGTGGACAATTCGAATTTGCTGCAGAAATTTCTTGCTACGACAGTTGAGTATACATTGAAATGTCTTTCAATGGGTTGCGATTGGAGTATGCCCTTGAGGGCAGCTCGAAGTACATAGCCTGGAAGGATAGGATGGAGGCGGTGTTGGAAGATAATGGACTGAAGGAGTTCATCGATAGCGATGTTCCTAAGCCTAGTTCTAGCGATGCTGCATTACTTGATGCATGGCAAAAGAAGGTAGCAAAGACAAGAAGAATTCTATTGGAAGGTGTGAAGAAGCATATTTTTTCCAGCCTTCATAGGAAAGCCACTCCATTTGCAATATGGAAGGCTTAGATAGATTTTTTCCAAAGAAGCAGCGACCAGAGGAAGTTAGCGCTGAAAGATAAGCTCAGAAAAATAAAAATGGAGAAGGGCGATAGTATTCCAAAATATCTCACTAAGTTTGTCCACTGTAGGGATGAAATGGGAAGTGTGGGGATTACTGTTGATGATGAATACTTGGTGAGCTTGGCTCTCCTTGGGCTTTCAAAGAGTTGGCATAGCTATGAAGACTCTATCAATGGACGGGAGAAACTACCGGGGTGGGAGTGACTTTGGTCGGATCTTATGCAGGAGGAGATAACGCAAAGTACCAAGGATGGCTCTTCATCAAAGAATGATGATGAAGAGAATTTTGCTTTGGCTGCCAAAGCAAGGAAGGGGAAGGGGAAGAAATTCCCTCCAAAATCTGAAGCTAAAGGCAAGAAGCAGGATTTGTCCAAGGTGAAGTGTTTTCACTGTCACGAACATCGGAATTTCGCCACTAACTGCCCATAGAAAAAGAAGGACAAGAAGGCTACTGGAGCTACAGCTAGAGAGGCCTTAGCCTCGCAATTTGAACTTTATTTCTCCTTGATCACATTCTTGGTTTCAAGCGCAATGGGATCGGTGTGGTATCTTGATAGTGGTGTGTCTTTCCATATGACGGGAGACAAGGAGTTGTTTAGTGACTTGGAGGAGAAGGACCTCCAAATGCATATAGAGATGGGCGATGATGGTCAATACAGTGCGAACGACATTGGGACCATTACCTTTGAGAAGAAGTTAGGTAATCCATTTCTGTTGAAAGATGTTATGCATGTTCCAGGTTTGAAGAAGAACTTGGTCTCGGTCACAATGTTGGAAGGCAGATGTTATGACATTATTTTTAGCGAGGGAAAAGCTTTCCTATGACATAAAACAATGGGTCAAATCAAGAGGATAGGGATTAGAGTTAAAAATCTCTACAAGCTGGAGGTATATGGCTATGCTGCAATGATAAGCAAAGCAGAAGAAGTGTTGAGCCGAGATGAGGGTGAATTATGGTACAGGAGATTGGGCCATCTTCACCATGGCGCTTTGAAGATTTTGCAGCAGATTTCTACTGGAATTCCCAAGGGTACTCTTGCGCAGTCAGATCAGTGCAAGGGATATACTATGGGTAAGTTTGTGAAGACCACCTTTCATGAGAAGGAGAACCGTGCTTCGGTGATCCTGGAGAGAATTCACACAGACATGTGTGGACCTTTCTTAGTTGCTTCCATAGCAAAACAAAGGTATTATGTTATATTTGTTGATGAATATTCTCGTAGATGCTGGATATTCTTCATGCAGAAGAAGAGTGAAACATTCTCAAAGTTCTGTGAGTTTAAAGCATTGGTGGAGAAGGAGTCGGGGAAGCAAGTGAAGGCTCTATGGAGCAGTAATGGTGGTGAATATATCTCAAATGAATTCAAATACTTCTGTAGCAAAGAAGGAATTCAAAGAGAAATCATAGAACCTCATAACCCATAGAACAATGGGGTCACGGAGAGGAAGAACAAAACGATTTTGGGTGCTGCATGACCAGGGCCTACCAATGCACTTGTGGGTGAAAGCATGCAACACTACGGTTTATGTACAAAATCATTGTCCTCATAGAGTACTTGGCATGAGTACACCTGAAGAAGCTTTTACTGGTAAGAAGCCTGATATTTCTCATTTGAAGATTTTTGGCTCATCTGTTTACATTCATGTGACCAAGGATGCCGGGAAGAAGCTAGAGCCGACTGCAGAAGTTGGGATATTTGTGGGGTACACAGAAACACCGCATAATTATCGTGTGCATTTTCCAGACAGTCGGATGACCATGGTGCGATGGGATATAAAATTCAATGAGGTGAAAGCCATGAAGTTGTCGCTTGAGAGGGAGCTACACTTGCATGCAGAGGAGGAACTTCTTGTTCCCAAAGATGATCCTCTATATGTGGATCAGCCATAGGAGGAGATTCATGGAGTGGAGGAGTCCACTCATGCAGAACCAAACATCAGACAAGGAAAAAAGTGTACCATAGAAGCTAAGAGATTGAAGCTTGATGTGGCATAGAATGTAAAAGTCCCTACATCACAGCACAGGCAGAGACAGACACCTGACCGATTTACTGGATACATGGCTCTTATGAGCAAGTGTATCGTGACAGAGCCATATTCTTTTGAAAAAACAGTGTAGGAGCCCTCATGGGTAGATGCCATGGTGGAGGAGTATGACTCCATTGTCAGAAACAGTGTTTGGGAGATTGTTCCAAGGCCGGTGGGTAAATCAGTTATAAAAATCAAGATGGATCTACAAGGTAAAGCAAGCTACTGATGGGAGCATTGAGAAGTATAAGGCAAGATTTGTTGCCTAGGTCTTCTCATAGATCGAGGGGATTGATTATGATGAAACCTTTGCACCTGTCACACGATATTCTTCCATAAGGACCATCCTTGCTCTCTTAACACAGATGGGTTGGCACATTCATCAGATGGATGTGAAGATTGCATTCCTTAATGGGCTCATTGAGGAAGAGGTTTACATTGAGCAGCCTCAAGGATTTGAGATCTTCAGCAGCAAGTCGCATGTGTGTAGGCTCAAAAGAGTGCTGTATGGGCTGAAACAAGCACCTCGTGCTTGGTACACACGGATCGACAACTTTTTCACTGGACTTGGCTTCACCAAGAGTGAGGCGGATGCAAACCTATACCAAATTGTGGTGGAGGGTAAGCTTTTAATAATTGTTCTTAATGTTGATGATTTAATACTAACGGGTGATGAGCAGTTGATACACTCATGCAAGGAAAATCTTGCAAAGGAGTTTGATATGAAGGATTTGGGCCTCCTTCATTATTTCCTTGGATTGGAGATATGGCAGCAGGAAGGTGAACTGTTTGTGTCTCAATGCAAGTATGCCTAGGAGATACTAGAGAAGTTTCACATGTAAGGCTGCAAGCCTATTGACACTCCTCTTCTAGGAAATTGGAGGAAAGAGGATGCCACATCGGCAGAGGTAGTGGATGCCACTATTTATCGACAGCTGGTGGGTTTGTTCATGTATTTAGTTAATACAAGACTGGACATATGCTATGCGGTGAACCAACTTTCAAAAGCAATGGTTAAGACTACCAAGCTCTTTTGGAAGGCAGGCAAGCATGTCTTGATGTATCTCAGGGGCACATATGAGTATGGATTATGGTACAGACAGATGGATGAGGTGAAGTTGCATGGCTTCACGGATGCAGATTGGGCATGTAGCCCAACAGACAGAGAGAGCACATTAGGAGGGGTTTTCAGTATCGGATCTACAATAGTTTCTTGGTACAACAGGAAACAAACATTCATGGTACTCAGTTCAACGGAAGCAGAATACACAACAAAAATTCAAGCTACATGTGAGGCTATCTGGATGAGGAAGATCCTGGTCGGTTTGTTCGGTTCACATTTAGATCCTACAATGATACATTGTGATAATCAGAGTTGCATTAAACTCTTAATTAATATTGTGTTTCATGATAGATCTAAACATATTGATATCCGGTTTCATCATATCAGAGATTGTGTGCAGCAGAAGATCATGTTGCTTCAGTACATTCCTACGGAAGATCAGGATGCAGACATTTTGATGGAGGCACTCACCTGGAGAAAATTAAAATACCATAGAGGCAGGATCGAGTTGAAGGATAATCCCTATCTTGTTGAGAGGGAGTGTTGAGATTCAACAAGATGATGAAGCTTAGTGAAAATCAGTCACCTTCACTAAGTGGGCCCGCAGGCTATTTTTAGGTGTAAGTCTATTTTTAAGCTATGTGTATTTTTAGACATCGTGATCATATTTCAGAAGTTGCAGGATGCTATTTGTGGATGGTTTTTCAAGTTGGAAAAATATATGAAATTCTATTTTTAGAATATTGGGCGAAGTCTATTTATAGATCGTCGATCTAAAAATAGAAGTGTCAATTATTATTAGCCCTTAATAATAATCAAACTCTAAATATCAACTTATTCTCTTGGAGCACTTAATTTCAATGTACAGATTTGGAAAATCAGTGGACTAAAGGAATTACACAATTCCTAAGGTTTAATGGTGGTTCATGCATGGAGGACTCAGTTAGAACGGAAGTGGCAAAGTTATGATAGAGTTGGAAGAGTAGTTCATGGAGTTGTTATTTAGTTTAACTCAGTTAATGGAGTTAAACTCAGTTGAGCTAGTTGTATCTAGTCTAACTGAATGATACACTAGTGAGAGTGGAGTGAATTAATTAGTTAATTAATTCACAAATAATAACTCACTAATCAACTAAACAAATACAACAGTTAACTACAATGCATTCCAGTTCCAATGGAGACCCAGTGGAGAGATAGGTGAAAGGGCAAGATGGACTATCTGTTGTCACTATATTGATGCATTGATTGCACCACACACACATTGGAATTACCAATGAGGATTGCACAGTCAAAGCGAGGGTAATTCGAATTCATTCAGAGCTATTCTTTAGCAGGGATTGTGCAACGGAGGCAAGCTAGCAGGAGGGCAGAGATCAGTGCATGGATTTGTATATTTCTTCTATGTTAGTGTGTGACGATTGATTGTACTAGAGCTTGATGTACTAAGATTTGTATGAGATTGTTACATGATCTCCATGATACATAATATATGATAGTTGGGGTTTTCAGCTTCAGGCTTTCCCAGTCAGATTCTTGTGTTATGTGCGATTGTTTTATTGCTTCATGTGTTTGCAATTGAGTTTTTTAAATTTCCGCAAAAGATTAACGATGGAAGGATTCTGTATTTAGCAAGAAGATAAATATTTTTATATCAAGATAATATGGATATATACATGCATATGTTGTATAATTTCTATAAATAGATCTCATAAATAGCCCAGTAGTTAAATTTTCCTGTTACCTAATTGCAGGCAAGACAATGAGGCACTACACGGAGGGTGAATGCACCCTCAACACCATTTCGGTTGTGGAACACTGCCTCCAAGGAACCTAGCTGAATTGGTGTACGTTTCTGCTAAACGAATTGTTCGAAGCCTACGAAGGTAACTCCAAAAGAGCCACTAGGTTCATTTACGGCTACCTCATCATGGAATTTGCAATGTGGAAATGGACTCACCCGGGGGTGAGACAACTCGCGGAAATCACAAGTGATAAGTCGATGGTGATGAAGTTTAAACCCTAGAAAATCTCAAGAGATCCCATCACAAAGGAGGTAAATGAAGAGGCATTCACATTCTAGTACAGGCAAATGGTGGACATAGTGGCAGGGTAGCAAAGGGTCCGAAGGAGTTTGCTGGATAGTTATTATGCTCAAATATGGTTCGAGGTCAGTCAAAAGTAGACCTACGTCTGGCCCACCTGTGTGGATGAAACAACATTTAAAATGAGATTGTTGAAGTTTCAAGTTGATGAGAAAGCATTCCACACCGAAGTCTGTTCCTGGCCAAGGGGTGGGAATGGAGATCAGAAGCGGAGTCCACCACTACTCGTTCGATGGCATGTTGCCAAGGCCACTACTAGGAGAAACACCAGATGAGACACTGAGTAGAGTGTCTCGGTTGCAGCTAACACCCATAATAAAGGAGCTGGACATGAGAGTAAAAGGCTTCAATCGGGTAATGCAAAATCTCACCAGTGCTTCTCCTCTGTTTCCTACTTTTTTAGAGTTTCACACCTTAAATTCTGCATCACCTTCCATAGTTGCACCTATAATCACGACCCTACCATCCACCCTATTTAATTCACCCCCAACAGCCACTATAGTTCCAATCCAGAAGAATAAGGCACCTAAACCACCTGTAGCTACTCATAAGGCCAAGAAAGCAAGAGTAATAGTGTCTAGGCAAGTAGTTGATCTCATTGGAGAGGATCAAACACAGCCTATGGATACGGGAGCACCAATTCAAGAGGAGCCAGAGATGACCCCCTATGTAACCTCTGAGCTACCTATGTTCAATCCATTCTTAGTGTTGAATGTTCAAAATTCATCTCCGGCCCACACTCATACCTCATCAGCTCACACTCACCAGTCCTCGCCTCACACGTCATTCACTTCTAAGGACCCTTCCACCCGCACCCCATTCACATCAGCAACCATTTCAGACCCAGTTAAGACATGAAGCAAGACAAATGGAGACACCAAGGTAGAAGTTAGCTCAAGTACGGCTATGGTACCCGAGGTTAACCAAACTTTGGTGGGGCAGAGCACTTTTTTGGACCTATTAGTGTGCGAGGGATCATTCACAGCAGACACAATGCCCTCCCCCATGGAGCTGAACCCTTTTCAACAAGAAAATTTGATACTGCAATAGGTTCAGCCAACCACAAGCATGAATGACCCACAGAATCAGCTACTACAACAGAACCAACCGACGCCACCATAGGAGCACTCACCTAGATTAATAACTAGCGGTCAACCACTCAGAGAGAGACCGCCAAACCAAGATATGTCTCAGGCTGAGAGTATGCAGACTTGGGGCACAGAACAACTGTACAATTTCATTCAACGTCTGGCACAACAGGTAGAAGGACTACACAACGACCTCTAGTAGAGGTTCGAACAACAGCAATTGAAAATAAATGCGCTTACTGAAGAGCGCAATTAGTTAAAAGGAGAAAAGGAAAGTCTATAGGAACAACTGGAGAAGGTGACAGATATTTTCAAGGATCTATGGCCAACAGTAATGGCTCAAGACGACAAGACACTGGGGGACATATTTGCTTGCACCATGGCCGAACGGCCCATCCGTGTGAAGATAACATGTTCAAATATTAGTATGGAAAATCAACATCTGAAGGAAGCACTCGCGACCAGAACAATGTTACCAGATCCTGCCGTCATATACACCGAGAAGGTCACCGAGAAGCAGAGGCAAGCAACCGGGATGCAAGAAACCCTGGGGACCACGGTAAAAGAAGCTTACAATCTTTTGAAGCACTTACACGAGTGTTCAACCTCGTTAACTATGAAGGATAAACCAATATTGGCACAACTGCAGCAGGCCTCATAAGAAATAAAGGATGCCATAGACCATGTTGGCATTAGCCAGTTGTACAATCAAGCGGAGGAACTGGAGACCAAAATACAAAATATTGAAGAGAATTCGGCTGCCACCAAGAAAGTCCTCCTAGAACAGAGACAACTAGTAAAGCAGACTACATAGACAATACAACAAATGGCCGCTGAGGCCGAAATCAAAATTAAGGAAATATTCAGCAAGTTTCCCGCCATTGCAGGAGAAAAGGAAGCTAAAAAAATTGCCACAGAAATGGACCAGCTCATGAAGGAATGGCAACAGGCCATTAACGACTTCGCTGAACTCAATTCTTCAGCGTTGGAAAAGGTTCCAGCGTTGGGGCCCTTGTTTGGACAAGGAGAGGAAATGGAGAAGATAGGGCCAACCATAGAGGCAGGCACACCAATGGATACCGAGGCAGTAGAAAAGGATTGACTTAGGACGAGTCAATAGCATGTGGTTAGGGCCTGTTGGGGCCCTTGTTTTGAAAATAAAAAAGTTTTGAGTCACGGAGAACAGGTGGTGGAGTGCAACCATGGTAGACAGGGAGTTGTCATAGTTGTAGAGAGCCGAAGAACATGTGGCACAGAAGTTGCGGAAAAGCAGCACAGATGGCAGGGATGAGCGACAAGGATAGGCAGCAGAACTCCCAGTGATCAAGGACATGCAGAAAATAGCAAAGCAGGAAAGGAGGGAAAAATGATACTCGCATCGGTAAAGGAACAAATAGGAAATCAACCAGCAGGGACAGGAAGTTGGTGCAGTAGAGGGCTAAGGAAGAGAGCCGTAGGAGAGCTTTGTTCGGTTTTGTTATGTTCTGTAGATGGTGTAATCTGTCCTTCTGTAATCAACTCTGAGGAGTAATGTAACTGTCTTCTATTGATGATGAAATATACTTCTATCTGTGTTTGATGTCCAGAGTTCTGTTTTAAGCATTTGGTTACAATGAATGTATTTCCCACTTTTAAATTTTAATTATGCATCCTGAATATGCTTCATGAGTATCATCTTGTGCAAGGTAGCTAAATCTATTTGCAGTTCCTGGTTCTGTCTGTTTTTCTCTATAGTTGTGATCAGTCGATATATGATCTGTTCTTAACCTTAATAAGGTCACGACATGCCTCAAGTGAGACTCTCTGCTCTTTGGAGTAGGGTGAAAATGCTGACATGGTGCTAGACTACTGCAGAAACCTTGTTGGTCTCTCTCTTGAACCTAGGTCTTAGTCAGAGACCTTATTTCTTGCCAATAGTTTGGGTGATATTACCAAGATTTCTTACCCAATATTGGTCAACATGCATGAAATTTTTTTCTCTATCAAATTCAAGGGCTTTCATCTACCTCAAAGGGATATCTCTATTGAATTCTAAAGTCCTCTTACCTTAATTATTTTCCCATGGAGAAACATTCATATTTTCCAAGTGATATAGTTCATCTTTCCAAGGAAATACTTGGCTTGGGTCTAACTAAATAAATCCCACCCATTCCCCCTACTTCACATAAAAATCCTCTAGAATGATAGGTGTAGGGAAAGATGAGGAAGTTAAAATTTTATGAGTATTATATCCATTACCTTTAAAATATCTTGTACTACTCTGCCTTATTCACCCAATTGAAAAAAATAAATTCTCTATTTTGAAGTTGATCAAAAGGGTGGTAAAAGAGGTTTGAAAGCACACATGTGTGGGAAGCAAAAGTAAACATGTCAGGGTACTAAACAGGCTCGCTGGAAGCGGGGCTATGTTTGTGTGGTACTAAGGCAACTTTGCCAGGGCTATGGATGCTCACAGACATTGAAGTGATGTTGGGTAAAGGAGATTATCTATATCAATGGATGTATATTTTCCTTAAAACTCCCTATATGTACCTCTTTTGCCACTCACATAAGGTAAATTTAAAATTAAATATTTCCCTAAAAACATGGATTCACATGTTAGAATCAGTTTGTTTCAAGTACTTATCTTTTATAACTTTTATAGCTTGGTATATTAATGAGGGACCCATGGAAAATGTTTTGTTGTTTGACGACTTATTAGAATTCATCATTTTAACCTTTAGGTAAAATTAAGCTCATTACCTTTTAACAAGAGATAACGGGTTTTTCCCTATGTGTTTCCATTTTTGTGGAAATATAACAACTCCCGCCACCCCCGCCTCCTCCCCACCCCACCATTTTGTTTCATTGTCTTCATAGTAATAATGGGGACCCTCTACATAAATTCTGGTTATATCACCCTCTAATAATTTCATTTGGTTAAATGTGCGACATTTTTGTGAGATTTCTATTTTCTTTGGATTTGTATTCTGATTGATTCATTGTGTTTGGTTTCTAACTAGCTTTCTATCAGCTCTTCTTTCATCTCATTTGGGCCTATGGTTTTCAAAAGACTCTTAGTCAAAGTTTCAACAATTTTCAATGTTTGGGCTAACAAATGTAAAAAATACATTTTATTCGATTTTGTATATTATTTAATTAATTAATAAATTAGTATTAATGCCTAATTAATTCATCTAATCTGAATTAATTAGGATATTTGTATTTTATTTTAATAATTTGTAAATAATTAATTTTAATTATTTTAATTAATTCATTATTTTATTAACAATCCTACAAAACCACTGAGTTCAAGAAATTGTATATTTATTAACCAAACTATGTAATATAATTCATATCATTGTATATAATTAAAATAATTAAACAAATAAATAATTAAGAAAAAAAATTCTCGAATCCCAGATCCTGGAATTTCATTTTAATTGCAATTCTAAAACCTCATGAAATTTTGGGCATGCGTGATTCGATTATCATAGTGGTTATCGTTCGTTACATATGAAAACTATAAAAATAACAAAGTGAATGCAATTTATTTTTGGAGGGAGGTCCTCCTTCACATGGGCGTCACCTACCTCCCTCCTTTCCTTCCTGACTCCTCCACTTTACCACAACCTTTCAAAAATTCCTGTCAGGATTCTCCACCTTTGAGATTCTTTCGTCCCGTTATACATCTTGTTCTTCCATTCCTTTCCCGGGATTTTGTACCTCCTCCTTTATCGAGACTCCCCTCACAACCTCTTTTCCATCCCGTACTTTCTCCTTATAAAGAACATAAATAAAGAAAAGAGAGAGAAACAAAGTGTATTATCAGGGGAATAAGAGACTATGGAAAGAATGAAAGCACTTTCAATTTGACAAGGGAATTTTTGAGAGATAAATTACAGTGGAGAGGGAAAAAATTTTAAGCAAGGAGGGTGGGAAAGATATGTGAGGAAAGACCTCAACCTATAAAAGTCATCGTGGCAAGTGTGCAAGAGAAACACCCTCTCTTAAGCAAAAAGAAACTCTTGAAAGGCTCACACTTCTTCCTAGATGAAGATTTAACTAGCAAGCAACAAGAAGAGAGGAGAGAAGAAGTGGAGAAAGTTAGAGCAACAAGAAATAAAGGGAAAAAAGCATGGCTATACAATGGTAAAGCAGTTATTGCAATGTTTGGGCCTCATGGAAAAACAAGGTAGCAAGCTGACAATGAAGAAAAAATAGGTAATTCTATAATAGTGAGGAAAACAACAGGATCTACATGGATGAAAAGGGGTGAAGATTCAAATTCAAGTCTTGTGTGAAAAACCGCGTAGCAACCAAATCCTACCCAGGTGTACCTAAGTCTAGTTTGTTGGAACTGTAGAGGCTACCCTTGGAGGAGGTGACCTGGGATAGGGCCTATTGCAGAAGGTAGAGACATAATTTGTCTCACAAAAACTCATGAACATGATGGTTGTAAAACTCCTATGTTTAATTGTTATAACTCCCATTCCCTTCCTGGCACTCAACCCTTCTATTCCCTAGCTCCCTCCTCATCCCAGGCCTTGAGATTCTTAACCCCATAGATCCCTCCTCATACCTCCCACTCTACCTCCTTATAACTCTCATTCAATACTCACTTCCTCTTATATATTGTAATATTGTTATGGGATCATTCATGAGGCCCAAAGCTTAAGAATTTAAAAAAAATAAAATAATGTTTAATAATATTTTAATTAATTCAATATTTTTAATATATTTTGATTTGATTTAATTTGTAATTTAATTAATTTATTTTAAAATTAATTTATTCATAATTAAAACTTAATTTAATTTTCATATTAATAGTTGTAATTAATAATTAGTCAATTATAGGTATATAGGTAATTAAAATTTATTAATTTAGTTTAAAATAGAATTTTAATAAAAATGCCCAAGCTTTTGTGTGCGCATTCATTTTCCAGAATTCTGGCAGTTTTGACACTTCAACTTTGGAGAGCTCTATCTTGAGTTCTACATATCCAAATCAAGGGTAGGAAGGCTCGTTGGAAATATAGAATCAAGGAGAAAAATAAGAGAGCATAAAACTAACCAAATATAGAGATTTTAATTGCCTAAAATTCAGAAAAAAATGGAGCTACGAAATTATAACAAAAATTTAATGTGGCAAATTTACTGACTCATTTTCATTTGTCAAAAATTTTGTTGTTGTAAATTGGTTCAAATGAAACACTATTCAATCATTGAAATATCGACAGTAATTAAAAGAAGAATGATATTTTATATTTTATTTATTTAATTAATTTTTAATTAGAGAGGTTTGTTTTTTGAATTGGAAAATTTCAATATTTTTTCCAAATTTACTTGGATTTGGTTTAATTTTGGTAGGAGAGAAGTTGAGGAGATGAGCAAAGGAGATCTTGGAGAAATTCTATTACACTAGCAAAGGAAAAGAATAATATTTATAGCTCCAAAACATATGGATCTCAACTACTCTCAACAGCGCTCCATTTTTTTCAAGATTTTGTGAAATACAAATATTAGACTTGAGAATGAATGAAGGGGGTTTCCTCTCCTCCACAACTTAGGACCTCTCATAACTTTTGTAAGGAGATTTTGAGTCATATATTAGGAATAAAAACTCATATCTTGGTTATTGAGATTTTTATTTTCAAATCTATACTTTGTAGTTGGGTTTGCACTTTTGCAGCCTTATCCCTTTAGTGGAAGACCTTATGATTTGAAAACGATTACTGGAGATCACATCAAGGAATAGAGCAAAGAGACCAGGTTTCATCAATTTGTGTTTGAATATTTTTATTTATAATTTCAATTTCATTTATGTAATGACAGATCTATGTAAATCACTTCATATCATGCACTTTTGTTGAATATGAATGTTTGTATTATAGATTATCTTTCTAATATGTTAAGTCTCATGGATATGTTGTTGATTGTCTTATTTTTGAAGACGTCAAATCAAATTTATAAGTAAATACTTACTCATAAATATGTCATCTAAAATTGATTCAATTACTACTGAAATTATATGTACTTTTTCCTGGTTTTGATAGTTAATAATTTATTATTATTAGATATATAAACATAGCATGAATGACACTAAGTATATTGATTGTTAGAACTTTTTCAACAGTATGGTATTAATTATATATAGCATGTTAAAATCTGAATCATTTTATTACCTTTCTCTCGGTTCGGTTATATATACATCTTCCTAATCGAGACAAGCTTAGTATTTCTTTCATTTTCATTGAATTTTAGAGTTAATTTGAACTTAGATTAATCAATTAATTTATAGAATTCCCCTTATACTAGGGGAAAACTTTAATGTGGCTTAGTTGAGCCCTCAATTCAACTTAAGAATTTCTTTCTTACAAGCTTGCAGTAAGAGGGTAATTAAGATGTATTTCTCCTTGTTTGGCAAGTAATAGAAATACCACAAGTCAATGAGGAAAGATAGGGGCTAATTGGACCCAATTGAACTAGTTGGAAAAAATAAATCAAACAGATAAGGGCTTAGTATGGGATATGACCGAGTGGTCTCCCTAACATGTTGATGAGGTCATTTTTTTCATCAACAAAACCATATGTGCATCATTAAAAATATTGTCTTCTTTGAACAAAGGAACTAGCACACTGCTCTGGTGAATGCTATATGGGTTGATAGTGTCACACCTAAACCTTCTCTGAATACTTCTCCTTACTTCTTGTGTTGGGACAATTGTTTGGAAGAACCAGGGATGGGGGGCAGACCAAAATATAGTGAGCGGACTTACACATGGTTTTGGACATGATGGTTTGTTGCCCATGGTATTTTTGTAGATATCATCAAGGGAACTATGGTTATGTTCTAATACATGATAAGTGGAATGGTATTTATGAATGCTTCAGTATATATATATCGTAACATTGAAAGGAACATAATGAAAAATCAATCTTGTATTCCCTGTTTTTGGATCCATGGGAAAATCTCTATGTATATTTGTTTTATGTTCTCACTATAATATATTTTTTTATTTTAAGGATTCATTTTTAGGTAATTTCTATACAGGGTTAAAACCTACATTTGGTATCAAAGCTATTTCGACTTCAAAGGGATGCCTTTGCTGTTGAGGGGTTTTTCTCAAGCCTTTCATAGACGTTTTTCAGTGGGAGATCTGCAGGATCGATTCTTGTGGTGAAAGAATAAGTTGAACAGTGGAAAGATAGATATCGATAAATTTAATGGTCATAGTTTGAGTTGTATAAACTCAAGATGAATGATTTGTTGGTGGAACAAGATCAGTGGATCGTTTTAGATCCATGTACAATACCAAAGAATGTTAACAAAAGACTGGGAGAAGTTACATTAGAAGGCGAAGAGAAAAATACGATTGTGTCTCTCAGATTCAGTATGTTTGAATTTATCGATGAAGGATTTGTGGAACAAGTGAATGACTTTGTACAGATCTAAGTCTTTGGTGAACAAATTGTTCCTGTGGAAAAATTGCATAAAATAAGGATGGAGGATGGAGACTCAATGACTGAGCATCTTAATGCATTTAATATTGTGGTAAGCCAATTTTTAACTGTTGATATAAACATTTCATATGAATATAAGTGCATCGGTTTGTTGTTTTCTATACTAGATTCATGGTATAGTCTGGTTGTTGCAATATGTAGAAATACAACTATATTGAAGTTTGATGAAATTGTATCATCCTTGTTATTAGAGGAAATTAGACGGAAAAATAGGGAGAGCCAGAATGGAGATGCATTTCCTGTGAGAGGATGGTTGCATAACATAAAAAAAAAAATCCTCGAGTGGGATATCTAAATCTCCAGGATAATATATAAAGATGTGCTGAAAATGTGGAATGGAAGGGCACTACAAAAAGGACTATAGATGTAAAGCTCCTGAGAAAGGAAAGGGATCTGATAATTCTCCTTATTTAGAGGATAAAACCACCTCAGATGAGTTTGGGGATGTTTAATTGGCTTCTTCTTCAAGTACACATGTAGATCATGAGGCATGGTTGATTGACTCAGGTGCATCCTTTTGCTTCACTCCCTATAGGGAGTGGTTCTGAGAATACGAGAAATATGATGGTGGTGATGTCTTCTTATGGGATGATAGGAAGGTCAAAATCAAGGGACATGAAAAATTCAAGTTAAATTTGAAAGGTGGAAGGATTAGAATGCTTCCTAGTGTTCTACATATTCACGCCTTGGCTAAAAAGCCAATTTTTGTAAGCAAGATGGATGATGCATGTGTAAAAAAAGCGTTCAAGAAATATACTTGCAAGATGGTTTTGGGACCACTGGTATTGATGCAGGGAGTTTAAATTGGAACTTTTTACAAGCTTCTAGGTATTATTTCCATTAATGGGCACAATAGTTCTGTGGTTCCTAAAAGTGGGGCAAACAATCTAGTGGTCTCCAGAGAAAAGACCATGATATGGCAACAAAGGCTTGTGAATATTGAAGAGAATAGCCTTTTTTTACTGCATGGTAATTATATGGTAGGAGGTATGTCTAATTTCTCTCTGGATTTTGATTTCTATGATCATTTTGTATATGGGAAGAAAAATCAGGTGAGTTTTCCCTCGGGTGCTAAGAGGGAAAAATGGATATTAGAGCTTGTGCACAATGATGTGTTTGGACCTGTGTTAGTTCCATAAATGAGTAAGTTTGTGTGCTATGTCTCATTTTTATATGAATTCTCGAGGAACACATGGATATATTTCCTCAAGAAAAAAATTGAATCCTTTAACAGGTTTAAAGAATTTCAGGCTCTGGTGGAAAATCAAACATAGAAGAATATTAAGGTGTTGAGGAAAAATAATGGTGGATATTTTTGCAAGAAGAAATTTGAGGAATTTCGTAAGAAGTGTGGTATAGAAAGACATAATACTACTCCATACACACTTCAAAAAAGTGGTGTTGCATAAATAATGAACGATATGTTGATGGAAAATGCAAGAAACACGCTCAGTGGTGTTAGATTAGGGTAGGTATTCTGGGCAGAGGTAGTGGATATTTCATGTTACTTGTTTAATAGATCACCTTCATCATTGTTGGAGAATAAGAATCCACATGAGGTATGGAATGGCAAGAAACCCTCTCTTTTACATCTGAGGGTATTTGTATTTAATGTGTATGTACATGTTCCAAAGGAGAAAAGAAACAAGTTGGATAGTAAATCTGAAAGATGCATCTTTATTGGGTATAAGGATGGTTTAAAAGGTTATAATATTTGGAACCCAAAAATAAGGAAGGTTATGTACAATCGAGATGTAATGTTTAGAGAGGTGATATATGTTATTAAACATGAATCTAAACCAAAGGAACCTGAGAAGATAGAGTTTGAACTAAAGGAGGAAGAATCAAACTCTATAGTAGAACAAGAATTAGAAGAGGAAGAGCCACAAACTCTATTTTTTGAGAAGATAAATTTGAGAGAGAAGGAAAAAAGAGAGGTATGGTCCATTTTATTTCTGTTAAAATGGTGCTTTATCTATTTTTGATGATGATCCCAAAAATGTCAGGGAGGTAGTCGATTAAGAGGATAGAAAACTCTGGAAAGAGGTCATGGTTGATGAAATGGAATCTCTGGAAAAGAATGAGGCTTGGTATTTGCTGGAATCTTCAGCTTGAAGGAAACCCATTGGCAGCAAATGGGTGTTTAAGAAGAAGATGAATGCAAAAGTAAAGGTGGAGAAATACAAAGCTCTTCTGGTAGAAAAATGTTATTCCCAACTGTCGGGAATTAATTTTGGTGATATCTTTTCTCCTGTTGCCAAGTTAGTTTCTATTAGATTACTTTTATCTGTTGTTTTTGCTTTTGATTTTGAGGTAGAACATATGGATGTGAAGAAAAAATTTATTCACAAGGATTTGGAAGAAGAGATCTATATGAAGCAACTCGAAGGCTTTGCGGTGAAGGATAAGAAAGAACTGGTATGCAGGTTAAAAAAGTATTTGTATGGGTTAAAATAGTCACCAAGGATGTGGTATCATAAATTTGATACATATATATATGGGGACTTGGCTTCACAAGGAGAAAAGTGGATCACTATGTGTATTTTAAATTAATTTGTGACCGTGTTATTTATTTGCTATTGTATGTGTATGATGTGTTACTGATTGTAAATAACAAAGAAATTATACAGGATTTAAAGACCCAGTTATCCTTCAAATTCAACATGAAGGATCTTGGTGTTGCAAACTATATTTTGGGAGTGAAAATTAAATGAGACTGAGAAAAGAGGAATCTTTTTTTAAACTAGAGGAAATATGTCAATACATTATTGCAGAGGTTTAATATGCAGTATAGTAAATTGGTGAAGGTTCCTATTCCTATAGGTGTAAAGTTATCTATTGAATAGTGCCCCAAGACACAAAAAGAGGAAGAGAACATGTCTCATGTTTCATATGCGAGTACAGTTGGTAGTTTGATGTATACAATGGCCTGTACTAGACCAGAAATTTCACATGCAATTGGAATATTGAGCAAGTTTATGTCAAAACTAGGGAAGAAGCATTGAACAACAGTGAAGTGGGTTTTCAGGTATTTGCGTGGTAATAGTGATTATGGTTTGTGCTACTAAGGAATACTAGGATTGGAAAGAGTTTTGGGAATTCGTGGCTTTGTTGATGCTGACTAGGCTAGAGATATAGATTGTAGAAGATCTACAAGTGGGTATGTGTTCAACCTATTTAGAGGAGCAGACATTTGGATGAGCAAGAGACAATCTGTAGTGGCACTTTCAACATTAGAGGAAGAATACATGTAGTGACTCATGTGATCAAGGAAGAATTTTGGTTTTAGAGATTGTGTTCAGGTATGGGGTTGGTACAATGATCTATAAGGACAAATTGTGATAGATAAAGTGAAATTTTCTTAGCAAATAACCATTCTTATCATTTGAAGACAAATCGCATTGATGTTCAATATCACTTTATGAGGGATATGGTTGAGGACAAAAGGGTTTTTTTGGAAAAGTTGGATACATTGAATAATGTTTTAGATGCATTAACGAAGTCTGTGAGCGCTGAGAAGTTTTCTTGGTGTAGAGAAACAATGGGTGTTGCAGGGATGGACTAATGACTAAGCTCTTTTGTGACCCCTTGTGTGGAAATAAAACAACAAATGGTAGAATGTTGGGTATGTGCTATATTATTTCTTTGACTAGCCCCAAGCACTATACATTGTATCGGGTGCAGTAGTTGGGTCATGGGGGGGTGCTAGCCCCCCCTATCGGGGGGATTTGCAAGGGGGAAGTAGCCTCCTTGCATGAGGTCTGGGGAAACACCCCGATTTTTTTTTTTTATGAAAACCCAATAATAGTTGGTGAACCCAAGGATGGGGATGGACCCAAAGACGGTGGGCGGACCTACCCATGGTTTTGTGCATCGTTTTTGCACATGGTTTTAGGCATGATGGTTTTCTACCTATGGTATTTTTGTAGATTCGGTCAAGGGAACTACGTCTATGTTCTAATCCAGGGTTAGTGGATTGGGGTTTATGAATGCTTCGACATGTATATATATGTATTATAACATTGAAAGGAACATAATGAAAAACAAATCTGGCATTCTCGGTTTTGGGATCCAGGGGAAAATATCTGTCTATATTTGTTTTATGTTCTCACCATTATGTAATTTTTCTTTTTTAAGAATTCATTTGCAAGTAATTTTTGTACAAGGTTAAAACCTACATTCGAGTGTATGGAAAATAAGATCCTACCTTCAAAAATTTACCTGCCTTCCCTTCAAATCTCACAAGAATTTGAGGGTAAGCCTTGTCTCTTGGTTCAGAGTATGATAAACACTAGCTTTAAGTTACAGGAAGAATTATAGAAAGAAAAATAAAAAATTGAACTTCACAAGAACTATATTAAGATATGGTTTGGCAAGAATTTTGTGGGAAAAACAGAATTTAGTTTGGGTGACTTTGTATTGAAGTGGGACAAATCCCATGAAGAGAAGGGGAAAAACACTAAGTTCCAATCCCTGTGGATCACACTGTTTTTTGTTATTGAGAAGCTTGGCCATAACACTTATCATCTCCAATATTTGGACGAGAAAGCTGAATAAGATAAGATAAGATATTTTCAATGATGGTCAAGGGTTGAGCCTTATCTTATGTACATTGTCTATTTTTTTTGTTTGTTTTTCATGTTCGGTATTTTCCATTTGTCTTTTTTCATGTGAATAAGTGTTGTTTGTGAGTGTGTTTATGGTTCCAATATATGTGGAAAAATTGAAAGAGGGCTTTGTGACATTGCAACATTGGGCTAACCTTAAGTCCTTCTTCATTGTCTTGGTTACACCTTTTGGTCGATGATTTTTTGATGGAAAATATGATCCTTGCGCAAGGACAAATTTGTGTCAAACCATGATATCTGTGTCTATTCTAGAAACCTCATGCCTACACTTGGTTATTTATGTTTCAATGATTTCCATGCTGATACGATCAAGTAGAGAAGGAAAAGGGGAAAATATTAAAGAGAATACTAATATCATAGGTTTTATATATGCTTCTATGGAGAAACAAACTCCTCTTCTCTCAATAATTCAGGATCCCTCTTCTGCCCAATGAAATAAATAAGTGTCGAAGAACAGTTCTAAAGTGTGAAAGAAGAGAAAGGATTCCTACAGAAGGAGGTGAAGCAATTAACTTTGTCGGGGTATTATTGAGGCTTGATGGTAGTGAATCAATACTTATGTTCCTGAAGTGACTCTGCCAGGGTATTATTCGAGCCTACTAGAAGTGGGGCAACACCACAGATGAAAATTGTACTATGAATATCTTAACATCATGAATTACATTACCCTTCTCCTGAATTGAAACATTGTGATATGGTTGGATTTATGATCATGTTCAACTGATGAAGGATGAAGGGGACTATTTTTATACACGGGGTAAGTGTGGAAGCCAAATTAATCTGCTTAATGAATTCATACTCCCTAAGGAACTAGACCCTGCACAAAATACTTGACCAAGGCAGAGAAGTTGGAATTCAACCAGTGTGTCATCAAGTGTTGTCATTGCTACAAAACCATCCAAATTGTAGCCTACATATAAATTTCAAAGCCTACTTTGACTTTTCATATTTTCATCGCAAGTATTAATAGTCATTACATGTGTTTTCTCTAAGTATCCCTATCCCATTTGGAAGAAAACCAAAGTGTCATATTTAGCACAAAAATGTAGTTTTGTCTTGTTGAAAGGGGTAATATTGGTGTTAATGAATCATAATTATCATGAAAACATGTATTACACTCATTCCCAAAGTTTCAAGTATTGTCGCACAAGTGTCATCAATGTCATTGAAAAGTGTATCTTTACTGTTGCACTTGGGGAAATTTGTCACATAATCATCGCATTAGGGGTATTATGTGGTTCATGTATTATAGGTGATCAATGTTGTGCCTTTGAATATTTTCCTTTTTCACTTTGGAATTATTGATCCCACACTTAGCGAAATCTGGACAAGTTCCTTCACGAGAAACTTGACCTCGCATAGCCTTCCTAAAATGTGCACTACGCAGTCTCAACCCTCAATATTAGACCTTGACTCTTGGAACTATGTAATTCATAGAGTCTACCTTCCAAAAATGTGCATTGTGTAGTCGTAGTGCTCAAACTTGACCCTTGAGCTATAGAAATTCCCTTCTAGTCACCTTCTTCTGCACACTGTGTAGTCTCAAGCAACAAGCATCCATCTTGACCTCTTGAACTATGAAACACAGAAGCCCTAAGCTTCTGTCCCTCCATAATTGTGTAAGGGGAAACCTCAAACCTTAATCCTAACTCCTTGAGCCCTTCAACTATGTATTTTTCTTTCCCTGGATTGCCTGAACTATGCACTGTGCAATCTCGGGGCTCAGTCCTAACCCCTAACCTACTTAGTTGTGCAACTTTGTAATCCTTGATCCAATATCTGAACCCAACATGTTGTCATGAAGAAAATTAGACTAAGGGTTTATCAGATTGATGTCATCTTGTCATGAGTGGATTTCAGTTGCACGTATTATATCATGTTATGACATGATGATGATGGAAGAGATGAAGAAGGAGACCCCACTAGAAGTCTAATTTATCACTGCAAAGCCAAGTTGATCAATCAAGAAAAGACAAAGGTACACAAAATTACAACAATATATGGATATCAAGATCATATTGAAGAGTCTCTACCATCAAGCCTTGTGGAGGAGGAAGAAGAAGACGATGTTCCATATTTTCAAAAGACACAAAGCCTATAGAAAAAACAACAATGGCTTGATATTTCCATATCATCGTGTATTCCATGTCATTTCATGTCTTTTCAAGGTGTCATCATTTTCCACATCATTTATGGATTGTATTTAAATATGTGATAAATTTAATGTAAAGTGGAAGTCCAAGAGTCATCTATAGAATGTAAAAAGTAGTGAAGGAGTAAAAAGGTCATATAGAATTCAAACAATCATGAGGATAGTTCAAGAGTCAAAAGGGAGGTGAATGGGCACCCCATTTTTTATATATACCCTCATAGCTCATGCGAAGTAATTTTCACCTAGGCTCCTCCTACTAGGTATTAATTTTTTCTAGATAAATCCCCTCTGTGGACAGAGGTGATCTCTCCAGCCCTAGAGTGGATCTAGCAACGTGAGATAGTTTCCAATGCAAATATTTCTTAACTAACATTCATAATGCGATAAGAAAATATATAGAAGTACCTTTTTCCCAACGCAACGTTTGAACCCATTGATGATGACCTTGATCCACGATCCTTTTAGGCCCCCTCCTTGCTACTGATGGCACACCAATACCTGTTGATAATCAAGAGGCAACAACAAACATAATCCAGTAGGTAATAATCATAAACATTAGTTATCTAGTATATCAAGGAGTACCAAAATATTTGCATAAAAGATTATACAAATATAGAAAGCAAACATCAGATGTTTTATATTGATAAATGTGAAAGGAAGAGCTTACAACCAGGCCTTGATATTGGAGGCCTCCCTTTGGTGAAAATCTGAGTCCTTCATCGGAGCTCTAAATCATTCCTTCTCCCGAACACTTAGGAATTATCACAGTGCAAGCATGTAAAGGGAACAAGAGTTCATATTAGCCCAAAAATGACCAACCAGGACTAACATTATTGGAAAGAGGAGCACAAATTTATAGGAAGGGAGAAGAGGTTGGGAGCCTATGAAAGGAGGAGGAAGGTCCAATTTCTAAGGGATAAACCCCCATAGATGAGATCAAAGATCTAAAATCAGAGAGCTTGACTTTATCACCATTGTTTAATAATCAACTCACCACCTTGGAACTTCTAGAGGTCGAAGCTTCTCCTCCATTTGAGGAAACACTTCCAGAAAGGGATCAGTGCGGTTTTCCAAGAAATAATGGCGCTGGAAGCTAAGACAAAACTATGAACTTGACATCAGCTCGACCATGGCACCAGAAAACACATTGACCTAGGAAACTAGGATTTTGACCAATTTAATTTAATAATATTCTAAGACAGTTTTCTTTGAATATTCAGGGGATGTCTTAACATATTTCTTCATGGTGGAAACATTGCACAGGGTCTATCACAAGGCATTTCAAGATCAGTGTAATATTCCTATATTAGCATGCAACTAATAGGAATATGGAATTTTGATTTTTGAACCTAGTAGATGAATAATTTGGGGAAGGGACCCATACTTAACTTGAATTAGCATAAAAACCCTCTTAGTGTGAGAGAGGATCATTCTAGTAGCTGGATTTGACAGCATCATGTGTGAACAAGGGCAATTGGATGTGGACAAAGTCAAGTTTGAGCAAGTCAACACCATTCATGGAGAAGAGTGGATCATCAATGAAAATAGCTCAATATGAACAAATATCAATTTAAACATACATATGAGAGCTAGCTTGAAGACACTTGGGTGTGAAAAGGGGTGAAGCAGGTCGAAGAGGTCAACTTTGACCAAATCAACAGCGTGATTTAGGAGGAGTGGCCTTGATAGATATACAACGCAATTTTGGAGGGAGATTGATCATGTGATGTTGGAAACCCTAATGGGTAGGACCCAATGATGAGGAGGCTCACATAGCTTATAAGGAATATTATGGAAACCATTTGAGGTTAGCTTGATGATTATTGATTTGATGGTCTGCATGACTGTTTGGCATTCTATTGTTGTTTAGCAGAGTTGCAGTGCCGTTTAGCACAAGGCATTCTTGTTTAGGGATTCCTTCTCCTACCTTGAGAGGCCTCTTGGAGGAGCATTGTACTTCATTTTTCCACATTCATGCTTGAGGCCAAGCATTCTCCTTTAGCTACAACGTTATTTCTACAGAGCATAATGCTGTGTTGCAGGGTGTTGCAGTGGAAGGTCCACAACACCACTTCTGGTGCTTGTTTTTCAGAGGAGGAACCATTCCCTTCTTTGGAATATTAGTGAGGGAGATTTCTGAGCATATTTTACATCTTGGCGCTTGGCCAAAGCATTCTCCATCTCCTACAGTGTAGTCCCTTGTAGGAACCGCGTCATTTTTCTGAGTATTGCAGTTGCAGGGTCAAGACCCTTGATCTAGAGCATGTTCCTTGGGGAAAGGGCCGACCCTTCTCTCAGAAGGATTGTATAAGAATAATCTTCTACTCCTTGTATTATTTTTCTACATATATAAAAAGCTACAGTATAACTGTGTTATTTCAGATCTAGATCTGCAGATCTAGTGTTTTATACTTTTACTTTCATGGAACCCTTGCCGAGTCATTCTCATATTGTATAAACAGGGAGAGATCTCCATTTTTATCTTCCATTGAATGATTGTAATCTCTATATCTATTATTTATTATAATTTTCTGCATAAAACCTCATTAAAATAATGCTGTCACATGCTCCAGGAATTCTGTTAGCATAAGTCATGGGGTTTTGGCAATTTTGAGTTGTATTGACTTGGGGAGATCTGTTTAGCATGGCTAGAGAGATTTTTTTTGCTCCAATTTTGTATGTGAGATGTATATAGTATGAAATAAGGGATCCAAGTCCCATTTCTCATATTTATAGCGTAATTCTCTGTATTAACGTTTTTCTGCCCTATATTGATGCATTTCCTCACCTTGGAATGAGTTAATGGGACATATTCTTGTTGCTGAACATTCATTTGATGGAAAGGTGTTTCTTTCACACCTTATGAGCTGATTTACACTACTATTGTGTTCCTGCATTGTTGCATTCCCATTCTAGGATATTACCCTGACCCATGCTCTGATACCACTGTAATATCCCAAAAGGGAGAATGCAGTAATACTAAAACACAATACAAGAACTGCAGCAAAATAAAAAATAAATCGTAAGACAGCATCAAAATTTATAGAGAAGATGAGCCATTTTATTATATGGGGATGAATAAGTTACACAATGTACAAAATATAAGTATATCTAGCCAAAAAGTTGGTCTAGAATCACCCAGAAAGCATGCTACAATAGGTACAACGTAACTGGAGAGGCATTGAAGCAAATACTGCACTATCCCTTTAGCAGAATATGAACACATAGTTGCAGGCTAAAAAGGAAAATGCAGATCTACTCAAATCTGGAGCTCAGATGATGCCAATATTTAAGATCTAGCCAATGTGATGGATTCCCAAGATAACCCAGAAAGGATTTTCCAAATCTACAACTTTGGAAAATCACCTCCCTAGGATTTGATCCTTGATCTGCTGGGAAATACAGATGTGAAGCTAGTTCTGTCAAATAGATGGCTGAAATAGGTTGCAAGATCAGATATAAGCTTGAAGGGTTGATCCCTTCTTCAGATCTACAAGCTAGAAGCTCTAGATCTATCTTCTCAATCCTCCAATAATGATTGCAGTTGCTGCAACACAACTACCAGTAGAAACTGCATTGTGAGGGAGAGAGAGGCCTTCTACCTACTGAAAAATGCTGCAATAAAATCCAGGCTAATGGTAATACTGATGGCAATGTGAGGGGATGATCCCTCACAGGATTACTAGCTGAAATGCTAGTAACTTCCTTCCTCCTTTTTGATCTGCAAAATGGACAGCGTAATTCTAGAAGGGAATATTGCTACTAGGAGGTTAATAAATTTTCACCTGATGCCATATCTACAATGAAGATCTGGGAAGCTGATCTATAATCCCAAGGTGATAGGAATAAACCCTCACTAGTTCTCCAGCTGAAGTACTGAAGACAACTTCCTCCTTCCAAACTGATCTTCAGAAATCTACAATTTCTGAATATGGATGTTCTGCAGAAAGTAGGAAAATAGATGTGGCACTTAATTCCTGATGTAGAATGAAGTACAATACTCTTTCTAGAGATTCTCTAAGAAAGAGGTGGGATTCCCGACCAGGAACACCCTGTGCTAAACAACACTTGCAATCTCTCCTAAATATCCTGAGAAAGCAATGGAATGTCACATGACAATTCGAGATCTGAAAAGATATTTACATTAAGAATAATCAGCATGCTCTCATCCTTGCCTTCATATTCTTTGTATAATGTTTGAGCCTTCCCAAGCCTTGGCCCTCATCTAGACTGCGCAGTGCATGTGGACAAGATCCTCCAAGTTCGACTACGCTGTTTGACCAAATCAACCATCATGTCTAGGTGCAATGTACACCTTCTCCATCAAGTGTGCTTTGTTTGCACAACATCCTCCATCACTTTATCATGAATGTCCCATGATATTTTGTTTTACATCTTCAAGATATTAGTTGACTGAATCAACCTTCTTTTTGATCTCTTCAAGATCTTAGTTGACTGTGTCAACCTCCATGATCTATCTCATTAATGAGACAGGTTCTCCTATTTCCTTCACATTAGTAGTTGATCAACTACCTTATTATGTATATCTAGGCTTAATTAATCCACATTCACACACGAAAAGTGGATATTTATTCATATTGAGGATTGTGGGTCCCTCCACCCTTTTATTTACTTAATTCATTAAGAAAATCAAGGACTCTAATATTCCAAATATGATGTGGAAATTTAGGAATATTACAGTCCCCTCCCCCCCGAAAAAATGTTGCTTGTCCTCAAGCAACTCCGAAAGTAGATGCAAGGCCATCTATTCCCCTCCAAATGGCATCCACATAAGGAAGGCTTCCTCCATTTGCTGCAATGTGTGATGCATGTTTGGTTCCAATGTTTTCTTTTAAAAACATAAAGAATGACCTGCAACTGTATGGTTAGATCTCCTCCTTCCATCATGAATTACCAAGTGACAAACCATATGATTTCCAACTTCATCATCAATACATGAGGTGTATAAAATAAGGTGGCTCTCTTCACAAAGGAAAAGCTCCATCACACAATACATATCTCCATCCCATGTTTCATGAATTTGATTGAGCAGTGATATGCTCTCATACTTAGCCATGTTGGTCTTGTTGGATCCAAGCATCATTCCAATGTTATGCAAAAGAAGAAGGAAAGGAGCTATATGGGTAGACAAGGATGTCAAACCATATTCCCCTAACAGTAACCACCAGATTTTGGCCCTTTGCTGCCATCCCCCATCTCCTCCATGTAATATGGACAAGCCAAACTCCCCCAAAAGCAGCCAAAGCAACAAGAGATCTTGCTGCTTTCTCTCCTCCTCCTCATGTGCATCATGAAGTAAAAACATAGTAATGTACATATAGAATGTCACATCAATCTAATACAAAGAAACATCATCAATGCACATCATGAGAGCATCATGCCAAGCTTTACCCCATACAAAACACATATACATAGGAGATGTCATGTGGTGGCCAATCTCTCTGAAGTGAAACCAAAATGAACATGCCTTTTTGCTGCATTCTATCATTGATACACAAGGCATGAATAAGAAAAATATGAGCTATTGGGTAGTAACCATACTCACCCAAGAGCAACCAGCGCAACCATGCCTCCTTATTCATTTCATAAGTGTTCCTCAAGGCATGGATCAAAGGAATAGGAGCCTTTGGGTAGTGACAGGAATCTCCCAAGGGAAACCAACGTAACCAAGCTTGCTGGCCCATATCATAAATCTGCAAGTGGTCATGCAACCCCTTGCTTATCATCCTCACCCACTCACCCCAATATGGATGATGAGTGATGTGTTGCATAATCATGGTATCCTCCCTTTGTAGAATACCACCTTCCCCAAACTGATAAAGAACTTTGCACTTCATGAAATGTTGAAGTGCACCTCTAATGAGATCTCTTAATGAGACCTTCTTCTCATCCACGGCCTTCCAAAACTAATGAGGTCCTGGATCTGCTGTAGGTAGAAGTCTCTCTTTGAGCTGTGAGATTCTCATTGAGAAAGTGTCATCAAGAAAGGAGAAAAGATTTCTCATATCTAGATGTCTACCATTTATCATCTTGTCCTCCATAGCTTCATGAGTGAAGCTACCTTCAGAATGCTCCAAGAATGGTGGGACCTCCTCATCTTCATTTCTACTAAGTGACAGCGCTATAGATCTACATGATAATATGGGTGTTGTCTCAAAGCAAGGCACACCACTGATCTCATAACCAGTTATTGTACACAGGATTATGCTCATCCCATTTTCTGAAACTCTACACTTCAACTAAAAGGGTTGAATGTAGCTAAAAAATGATGAATTGTGATAGTTCTTAACCTCCTCCTTGATTAGATCAAGGGTGCTCTGCGCTGTGATATGTTTCTGCTTCAAATCAACACTATGTTCTAACCCTTGGTTATGCATTGGCTCTGATGGCATGTCACCAAAATTTTCAATAAGATCTACTGAAACAATAGGTGATGAATGTGTATGCATACCTTGGATAAAATGATATGTGGGAACCTCTTGACATAACACAATATTTCCTTCAATCGGGACAATAGTGCCTCCAACTACTGGTAAGAGTGATGGCTGCTCTTCTCCAAGTGTACTAGCGCCGGAATCTTCCTCCTTTCCCTCATGCATCTCCTGAATCATGCATGGGACTCTATATGTCAAGAGCTCAAGACTATCTTGCAAAGATGCAAGTGTCTCTTCTCCGGATGCAAGTACTTCTGTAGCTGGTGGTGAATGTAGTGAATTCTTGTCCAGAGTGACAAGATTGGAGGAATATCCCATGGACGGGAAATGAGAATGGTGACAAATTACTGTGTAAAAGATGCCCCCTAAATCATGAAGGTAGAATGGGGAGTGATGGCTGAAATTATTTATGAACCAAGGCAAAGAACTCATATCATCGCCAGGAAACCTGCCAAATCAAACATTTACAATATATGACATCTCTGGTACGAAAATGCCTAACCACATGACTTTGAACTAGGAATAAAATAACACATGAACCCATGGCAGGGTCGCAGCCACCCATCTAAAAATATCATAGAAATGGATCTATTGTATGGATGCAACCATACCTATAGATATGATCATGTATACAATCATGAATAATAAATAACTCCACGCAGCCTCGATCAAAATCAAAAGCGACTCAGGGTCTTCACCCCGATCTCAATCAACCCAATGTACGAATATAGCCATGCAAATAGATGTGTTGGTGTTGAACATGGTAGAAACCACCTGATTACCATTCATTAATGAAAACCATGAACAGGCATGAGAGAAACCACCACTAATGACGATGGACCTCAAGGTACAACAACATAATCTACAAGTGTCAATGAATGTGTTAAAGTTGAACACTTGCATAATCACTTGATCGAAGGCCAATGATGTGAACCTATTGTCGAACACGGGGAACTTGCCATTGAAGCATGTAAGCTCCAAGGTACTGAAATTTTTTTCCAAATCATATTCCCAGATAATGAGTTGAAGTGGACAGGAAGTGATTCGTCAAAGGAGGGCCATAATGATTCCCACATTATCAACATGAAACGATAGATATATCAAGATGATAGGAGTGATTCAGGATTGTAACAAAGGAGGTTAGATAAGAAAAGGATGTTTGACAAAAATGACTTCTCTTGAACATATTGGCGACACGACTCTGGAGTGTGTCATCATTTGACTCAAATAGGATCAGAGGTCATGTTTAAAAAATTTGGTAATAAAATGAGAGTCAAATAGATTTCCAAAACCCATGGAGGAAAAGTGACGAATATAGGATGTCCCCAACTCGACATGAATTGCAGATGAGTGTCATGTTCAAGAGCGACAAGCTGCCCAAAATACACATAGCATGTTCACTTTCAATTTCCCCCTGTTATTGCTAACGAGTACATATTTATTTTGTATAGCCAGCGTGAAGAGGATAACATATGCTGAGCGTGTAAGTTAATTCTTCAAATGAATCTGTCCTAGTAAGTATAAAGAGCCCTAGGAAGGAGGAACTTTGTCTCATCATGGTGACAAGTCTTTCGTTGCTTAATATTTAACGAGTCAACGAAAGGGTACTCGGTAACTTTTCAAGTTTAAGGAGTTTGAAAAAAAAAAGGAAAATCCATCATGTCCCTTTTCATAAATCGTATCTTGAATCCAAAAAGGTAGAAAACAATATCCGAGATAACCTCTTGATCATGTTCAATCAAGGTATTCCTTTTTCGAAAATAGTAAATCTCAGCCCGAAAAAGGGGTAAATGTATACTGATACCATGCTAATTCATTCACTTTAACGAGTTCAAAATGAAAAGTACTCGGAAATATTTTCATTTTTCGAGAGTTAGAAAAGAGTTGAAAGTTGAATCAATGGGGGTTCCTTTTTCGTAAATGTTTACCGAGCCCAAAAAAGAGATAAAATACAATTCGTTTACATCGGAAATAATCACCAATAGTGTTAAAGTCCTTTCACTACACAAAAATGAAAAAGATCACTGATATAGAGGCAAAAGAATAAAATAATGGTGAAAATATTTTAAAAATATATAAATAGAACAAAAAGTAAATTCTGAGAAAATATTTCAGTAAAAATCACATCAGAATAATTTTGGTCGACGAGTTTCGAACCAGCCAGTGTGGTTCATCAATCTTACACTGGCTGGTTCGAAACATGTCGACCAAAATTATTCTGATGTGATTTTTACCAAAAAAATTTCTCACAATTTATGGATCACAGAAGCCAAATTCCTAAAAAAGTAAATTCATTTTAACCTTTCTATTTGGAGAAGTGAATTTAACCCATTTTACCTCCGAACTTCAAATCAGTGGTGCAACTGATCTATGACACTATTCAACGATCCATTAGTGCGAGGTAAGAGCCC
The DNA here is from genome assembly GCA_034641835.2 of Pinus albicaulis. Lineage (NCBI taxonomy): Eukaryota > Viridiplantae > Streptophyta > Pinopsida > Pinales > Pinaceae > Pinus > Pinus albicaulis. Next base: position 458,989,348 of record CM076581.1, read on the forward strand.
TAAGCCTCCTCTTCATTTTAATTCCATTCATTTAACATTTGGTTTTTAGAAATAGAGAAATGGGGGGAGGATTTCAAAAATCAAAATTGCTCACAACCAGTGCGGTTTCGAGCTATCCGACCCGCGTTGGTCACGTTTATCCCATTAGGATAGCACGTCGCCAGCGTTGAATTAATTCGGATAGTCGCGTTGGCCATGGAAAAGATTTCGAAATAAGAAATCAACCCATTTCAATGGATAATTTCCAAAACTACTATGATGAAAGCTCCTAAAATGAATTTTAAAAATGTGTTGCAGGTGTTTTCAGCATAGATGGTTATTGAATGGAAAGAATAAGGCCACAAGGTGGAATAAAATGAAACACTGCAAGACCAAAATTGCGTAAATGCATTTAACAATTTTGGTTTACTGAAATTCTTCCAGACATCAGGGTTGAGAGCTCAGATGGATCTAATCCAATATTTGATTGGACTATGGGATGTGGACCAACAAATATTTATCATCGAGAACCAGGAATTGGGATTAGATTTTATGGACATCTATTTCATTATAGGTTTTTCCAGGAGAGGGGAGAGAATCCAACTCTCCAGAGCTTGCGTAGGGGGTGAGAGTACCCATTAGGGGAATTTTTAGGTCTAAATTGGGCCTCCTAAGGAAATTATAAAATAATAGTGGAAATAATAAAATAATATTAGATTACATCATCAAATTTTAGAGGGAAAAAAGTACAAACTATTTTTTCAACTCGTATTTTCAACTTATCTCCCCATGGGTTTACTCAAATTTCAAGTTGCAATACTTTTTGGATGCAGAATTTGATTTCTAATTCAAGGAGTAACCATGTTTCATACTTTTGATGGACCTCGGTACACGAAAAATGAGAAATACATGAAAAATGTGAGTGCAATCATGTTTTTCATGTATTTCTCATTTTTCGTGTAGCAGGGTTGATCGAAAGTATACAACATGGGTACTCTTTGGATGAGGAATTAAATTTTTCATCCAACGAGTACTCCGGATCGAATTTGAGTAAAACCTTAGGGAGGTAAGTTAAAAATACGGGTTGAAAAAGTAGTTTTATTATTTTATTATTTTTTAATCTTTTTACTTTTTTACTCCAAAAATGGTGAATCATCACCCATGGTTTACATCATAATATTGAATCCTATGGTTCTTATAAAGTTTATTTTGGTTGTACATTTTTCTTAGGAGGCCCATTTTAGACCTCAAAATTCCCGTAATGAGTATGCTCATCTAGAGACACTATCCTGGGGCTCGAAAGACTGAGAGCGGGAAGATAGATATCTCCTCTATCAGAGTGCTTCCCTTGCACACAATCCTTCACTGCATAACTAGAGTGGTAGGATCCCACGTGTTACATGAGGAAACAAAATCTCAATTCTAGTACGCGATGGACTTTCCAGCCTTAACGATGTTTAACTATTGTGAGGGTTTATTGGCAAATATGAATATCCAATTAACCAAGTGTAAGATAGGGAGGCTGAAAAAATTCGTGTACAGGTCCATTTTGGTGACCTTTTTCTTAGAGAGAGTACCATTGTTTCAGTACCAGCATTTGGAGATCCATGATCTAGCCTCGAGGGACCTGAGACTGATGAGGTGGTGCGAGATCATGCCCCGACAGGGTGGGGGCCAACAAATGCATTTCCCTATAGCCTTTTTCAGTTGGTTGCATCGTGAACTCATCATGGTTGAGGAATTTGCATATGCAGGCATCAAATTCAGAGGATATACAGATCTACCTATTCCACCAGGAACATAGTGGACTAATGTAGGTAAAAATTGTTTTTTAACATTTTTTAATTTTTGAATTGTTTTGTTATGTATTATGAAATGTAAACTTATGATGTTTTTATAGATATGGGTCCTTAGAGACCACTCGGTATGTCACCAATCACGCAGAGGGCAGCCAACCTGATAGAGGATGTCCCTTATGAGGAGGGAGCAGACACACTAGCCGAGTGGAGTCGCCAATTTTGTTGTCAAGGTAAATATCCCTATTGGAGTCGTTAATTCTGTTGTCAAGATAAATCCCCTCTGTGGATAGAGGCAATCTCTCTAGCCCCAGAGTTGGTCTAGAAATGTGAGATACTTTCTAATGCAAATATTTCTTAACTAACATTCATAATGCGAAAAGAAAAGAGATAGAGGTACCTTTTCCCAACTCAACGTTCGAACCCGTTGATGATGACCTTGATCCACGATCCTTTTAGGCTCGCTCCTTGCTACTGATGGCACACGAAAACCTGTGGTTGACCGAGAGGCAACAAAAAACGTAATCCAACACATAATAATCATAACATTATCTATCTATAAGATCAAGGAGTACCATAATATTTTCATAAAATATTAGACAAATATAGAAAGCAAACATCAAATTTTTTATATTGATAAATATGAAAGGAAGAGCTTAGAACTAGGCCTTGATGTTGGAGGCCTCTCTTTGGTGAAAATTTGAGTCCTTCACTAAAGCTCTAAATCATTCCTTCTCCTAAGCACTTAGGCATTATCATAGTGCAAGTATGTAAAGGGAACGAGAGTTCATACTAGCCCAACAATGACCAACCAGGACTTATATTATTGGAAAGAGGGGCACAAATTTATAGGAAGGGAGAAGAAGCTAGGAGCCCATGAAAGGAGGAGGAAGGTCCAATTTTTAAGGGATAAACCCCCATGGATGAGATCAAAGCTCTAAAATTAGAGAGCTCAACTCTATCACCATCGTTTAACAACCAACTCACTGCCCTAGAACTTCTATAGGTCGAAGCTTCTCCTCCGTTTGAGGAAACACTACCAGAAATGGATCAACGTGGTTTTCCAAGACATAAGGGCGATGGCAGCACTAAGCCAGAACTGTGAATCTGACATCATTGCGAGCATGGCACCGGGAAACACACTGACCCAGGAAACTAGGATTTTGACCAAGTTTCTTCAGTAATCTTCCAAGGCAATTTTCTTTGAATCTTCAGAGGATGTATTAACATATTTATTGATGGTGGAAACATTTCACAGGGTATGTCACGAGGAATTTCAGAATTAGGGACAAGAAATGAGCATGGTGACAAATTACTGTGTAACAATTAGAGAGAAAAATATTTCTTTTGGAGGAGCAAGTGGTTTCTCTAATTCTCCACTCTTAGAGATAGTGGTGTTCATTATACTGATGTATCTTGGAACTTTGTATTAATTTTGAAACTCGTTGATCCAACACACTTTCATGCGTATGTCGTAAATATTATAAGATTATACTTTGAATGTTTGTGATGTATGTTTTTTCATTTGTACTAAACAAATTGAACTATTTCAGTGGCCTTGGTACTTATCTTTTTTAAGGTGTGTTGTATGTGTTTTAACAATCGTTTCTTCTATGTGAAATATTTCTTTAGTTTTCCACTGACTCATTCATATGTATATGCGTGTGTGTATTTACTAGACTAGTACTATTAATTTTCTTTTAAAGGCTCACATTTCTCTCCCTTTCGGTAGAATAACATTGATACATTTTACAGTTGAACATTCCATAAGGCATGTTCCCTTGTTCATCCAAAAGTACATATGCATTACTATCTTATGTTGACAATTATAGCCAAGGAAAATATCTAAGAAAATATGGCAACCAAACCTTATTTACAAAAGGGCTCTTACACCAAACGATGTGAAGTACAAATGGTACTTTTCATTGGGGATACCCCCTTTCATGTTGGCGGTATCCAATACCGTCAACAGGTGGTCTAGAAAATATGACACCCGTTCCTTTCATTAGAATACTTTGTGGGATTCCTTGCCAAAAATATTTTTTGAAAAAGAAGAAGATGATGTCTACAAAAAAATTGTTCATCTTAAGGAAAAAGGGTTTGTAACTAAATATACCCATGAATAGGAAGTATTGGCTACAAGGCAAATAGGATTTACTAATGAACAACTACTTAAAATGTATAGATGTGGAATTAAATATTATATTCGTGTAGAATTGAAATTTTACAAACCACAAACTATCAAATAAGCTAGACATGCAATAAAGCTTATTGAACAAAAACATAATTTCAAAATATCTTCATTCAAGGAAGATGAAGACCAAAAACAAAACTCAGGTAAAAAATAGTCAAACAAATGTATGTATTGTGGAGACAAATGGACATGGGGACACAAATGTATTGATAAGAAATTATATGCTTATGAATTTAAGAGATATTTAGACACTTAAAGTAATGACTCAGAGAAAAGGATAAAAAGGATAAATAATTGTCATGAGTGTGGAGAAAATGGGATTCCAGGACATAAATGTGAAGAAATGTCATTACGCTTCTATAAAATAGCATATGGAAGGCAAGTTGAAGTACAAGAACCTAATGGAGAAATTATTATCACACACAATGAAGATTCAGATCTTGAGGAATCTCCATTAGCTGAAATATCATGTGTCCAACAAAATCAAGATGAAGGAATTTTTTTTTCAAAATATAAAAAACAACAAGCACCTACAAAATATGTTCCACCACACCTTCGAAAGTAGAGAAACCTGTCTCCAAAAAGAAAGAAAACTAATATTACAACACCAAAAATAAACATGACAAGAAGGTTATGACCTAAAACCCATAAGCTTAAGGAGATCATAAGAAGAATAAATGTCAATACACCTGTAGATTCTAGCAGTACTCATAATTTTATAAATATTTATCTTGCTAAACAACTTGATCTTTGTATATTCCCAATCAAGGACCTGACCATGACCATCACTACTAGGAAAAAGTTCGAAAATATAGGAAAATGTCATAAGGTTTCAATCCCTATACAATAACTATAGCTACAAACAAATTTATTTTCCCTACTGCTCAAATAAATGGATATAGTGTTAAGTGCATAATGGTTACTACAATTAGGAAGCTATACTACAAACCTTGAAGAACATTTCATGGTGTTTAATTTGAAAGGACAACATTATAAATTAGACAGTGTTAATAGTTCCAGCTTCAAGGAAAGTGAAAATACACATGAGGACTTCACCAACTCACAAGGCACAAAAAAAAATTCAAAGTCAAATATTTCATTCCATAGCAATGTGTTCAACTAGAGAAAACCCTTCTTGTTATGCATTGATGATAAAGCATATATAAAGGGGGTGGAAATGTTATGAATAAAATATTCATAAAAAAAATATTAATTAAATACTAATATTAATAATAAATTAAAAGATTTAAATTAATTAATGACTATTAATTATGAAGTGCAAGGGTCGAAATTCGTGACCATTCACCTTCGTGGCCAGTCGATGCCTATATAGGCACACCTCCACAAATAATTGTAATCACCATTCATTTTTTATTCAATAATACATTTACTATTTATACTTATATACATAGTCTACACAATTATCTAGCGTATTGGTGTTCTTTCTTCAATAGTGGTATCATAGCCTTCGATCATCCCTGCAAAGTTGTTCAACTATTAGTTCTTCATTCCCCAATGCTTACTCCCCAACAGGTTGACTAGTTTGGTTTCATCTTCATCCATTTTCCTTTCTCGCCCTCTTCTGATCATTTGAATATTTTCTTATCCCCATTTTTCTTCCCTTTCCACTACGAGCATCCATCTATATCCTATTCTCGTGATGCTTAGTCTACCCAAACCAGTTTTTCCATTTCGCTGACCCATGTTCTGTCTGTCACTTTCCACCGCTAGAATCCCATATTCCTTGCTTGTATCCTTGTTGATGTGCCCCTACACCCTTCGTTGTTCCATTTTACACGTCCCCATCGATGACCCCATTAATTCTCTAAACAGCATCAGTTCAACCATTCAAACCACAGTGTTGCATGCTTCCACCCACAAGTGAATCGGTAAGCCTTGGTCATGCAACATAGCTCATGCAACACCCACGATCGTTCTATTCTACCTCTCAGAGACCCCATTCTCCTGTGGGTTATGAGGCACTATGAGTTCTCTTAGAATTCCTTCTTTGCTACATAAGTATTTGAATTCGTTCAAGATATATTCACCACCATTATCGCTCTGTAGAACTTTCACTTGCTTCCTTGACTCCTTCTCCACTAATGCTTTGAACTCACAGAACTTTGAGAATGTTTCACTCTTCTTCTGCATGAAGAAGATACATCATCTAGGAGAATAGTCACTAAAAATATAACATAATACCTGTGTTTTGCTGTTGAAGCAACCGAGAAAGGTCCACACACATCTATGTGAATTCTCTCCAGGATCACCGAAGCACGATTGTCCTTCTCATGAAAGGTGGTCTTCACAAACTTATCCATAGTACATCCCTTGCACTATTCTTATTGCACAAGAGTACCCTTGGGAAGTCCAATAGAAATCTGCTGCAAAATTTTCAAAGTGCCATGGTGAAGATGGCCCAATCTCATGTGCCATAATTCACCCTCGTCCCAGCTCACCACTTCTTCTGCTTTGCCCATCATTGCAATGAGATCATCTACCTCTAGCTTGTAGATATTCTTAACTTGAATCCCTATCCTCTTGGTTTGACCTGTTGTTTTATATTGCAGGAAAGCTTTTCCATCGCTAAAAACAATGTCATAACCTTTGTCTTCCAACATTGTGACCGAGACCAAGTTCTTCCTCAGACCTGGAACATGCATAACATCTTTCCACAGAAATGGATTACCTTACTCCCTCTCAAAGGTAATGCTCCCAATTACGGTTGCACTATATCGACTATCGTCGCCCATCTCTATATGCATTTGGAGATCCTTCTCCTCCAAGTCACTAAACAACTCCTTGTCTCCCGTCATATGGAAAGATGCACCACTATCAAGATACCACCGTCATTGAGGTTGAAACAACATCGCGATGAAAAATCAAGTTAAATTTCAGAATAGACCTCCTCCACCCTCTAGCTATAGTAGCCTTATTCTTCGCTGTACGTAGGCAGTTAGTAGCTGAAAATTCCATGTTATTAGCCGGTGAAAACACTTCACCATGGACAAATCCACATACAATATATTTAGCCTCAGTTTGAAGGTACACCACATACCTCCTTTGGAAACCAAAGCATAATCCTCTTCATCTTCATTCTTTGATGAAGAGCCATCCCTGGTACTTCGCCTTATCTCCTCCTGCACAATATCCGACCAAAGTCGCTCCCAACCTAGCAGTTTCTCCCGTCCATTGACAGAGTCTTCGTAGCTATGCCAAATCTTCAGAAGCCCAAGGAGAGCCAAGCTCACCAGGTCATCATCATCAACAGGAATCCCCACACTTCCTAGTTCATCCCTACAGTGGACAAACTTCATGAGATATTTTGGAATACTGTTGCCCTTCTCCATTTTTATTTTTCTGAGCTTATAATTCAACGCCAACTTCCTCTGGTCACTGCTACTTTGGAACAAATCTATCAAATCCTTCCACATTGCAAATGGAGAGGCTTTCTCATGAAGTCTAGACACAATATGGTCCTTCACACCATCCAATAGAATTCTTCTTGTCTTTGCTACCTTCTTTTGCCATGCGTCAAGTAATGCATCATCGCTAGAACCAGGCTTAGGAACATCGCTATCGATGAACTCCTTCAGTCCATTATCTTCTAGCACTGCCTCCATCCTATCCTTCCAGGATATGTAATTCAAGTTTCCCTCAAGGGCATACTCCAATTTCAACCCATTGAAAGACATTTCAATGTATACTCAACTGTCGCACCAAGAAATTTCTGTAGCAACTTCGAATTGTCCACTAACACAAACTAAACAATTCTTCACAATTGAAATCTTCAAGAATTAACACTGCTTTGATACCATGTAGAAATTATATAACATATGCATGTATATATCTAGATTCTCTTGATCTAACAATATTTATCTTATTTGGAAATACATAATCCTTCCACTGTTAATCTTTTGTGGAAATTTAAAACTCAATTGCGAACACATGAAGCAATAAAAAAAATCGCACATAACACAGTTGTTTAACGAGAAAGCCTCAAGATAAAAACCCCAAATATCATATATTATGTATCATGGAGATCATGTAATAATATCATACAAATCTTAGTACATCAAGCTCTCAGTACAATACAATCGTCACACACTAACATGAAGAAATCTGCAAATCCATGCACTGATTTCTTGCCACCTGATAGCCTGCCTCCACTGCGCAATCTTTACTGAAGAGGACCCATGAATGAATTTGAATCTACCTTTCCTTGAATGTGCAATCCTCATTGGCAACTCCAATGTGTGTGTGATGCAATCAATGCATCACTATAGTCACAACGAATAGTCCATCTCACCCTTTCACCTACCTCTCCACTGGGTCTCCATTGGAACTGACATGCACTGTAGTTAACTATTTTTTCTGTTCAGTTGTTAGTGAGTTATTAGTTGTGAATTAATTAACTAATTAATTCACTTAACTCTCACTAGTGTATCTTTCAGTTAGACTAGATACAACTATCTCAACTGAGTTTAACTCCATTAATTGAGTTAAACTGAATAACAACTCCTGTAACTACTCTTCCAACTCTGTCATAACTTTGCCACTTTAGTTATAACTAAGTCCTCATGCATTAGCCACCAATAAACCCTAGGAATTGCATAATTCCTTCAGCCCACTGATTTTCCAAATCTGTATACTGAAATAAAGTGCTCCAAGAGAACAAGTTGATATTTAGAGTCTGATTATTATTAAGAGCTAATAATAATCGACACATCTATTTTTAGATCGACAATATATAAATAGACTTCTCCCAATATTCTAAAAATATAATTTCATCTATTTTTCCAACTTGACCAACCATCCACAAATAGCATCCCGCAACTTCTGAAATATGATCACCATGACTAGAAATAGACATAGTCTAAAAATAGACTTACACCTGAAAATAGCCTGCGGGCCCACTTAGTGAAGGTGGCTGATTTTCACTAAGCTTAATCATCTTGTTGAATCTCAATACTCCCTCTGAACAAGATAGGGATTATCCTTCACCCCGATCCTGTCTCTATGGTATTCAAATTTTCTCTTGCTAAGCACCTTCGTCAGAATGTCTGCATCCTGATCTTCTGTAGGAATGTACTGAAGCAACATGAACTTCTGCTGCAAAAAATATCTGATATGATGATACCAGATATCAATATGTTTAGATATATAATGAAACACATGATTAATTGAGATTTTAATGCAACTCTGATTATCACAATGTATCACTGTAAGATCTAAATGTGAACTGAACAAACCGACCAGGATCTTCCTCATCCAGATAACCTCACATGTAGCTTGACTTGCTGCCATGTATTCTTCTTCTGCTGAGCTGAGTGCCACAGATATTTTTTTCCTGTTGTACCAAGAAACTATTGTAGATCCGATACTAAAAACCCCTCTTGATGTGCTCTTTCTGTCCGTTGGGCTGTCTGCCCCATCTGCATCCGTGAAGCCATGAAAATTCACCTCATCCGCCTCTCTATACCATAAGCCATACTTAGATGTGCCCCTGAGATACCTCAGGACATGCTTGCCTACCTTCCAAAAGAGCTTGGTAAGCTTAACCATCGCTTGTGAAAGCTGGTTCACCGCATAGCATATGTCTAGTCTTGTATTAACTAAATACATGAGCGAAGCCACCAAATCTTGATAAACAGTGGCATCCACTACCTCTGCCGATGTAGCATCCTCTTTCCTCCAATTTCCTGGAAGAGGAGTATCAATAGGCTTGCAGCCTTGCATGTGAAACTTCTCAAGTATCTCCGGAGCATACTTTCCTTGAGACACAAAAATTTCACCTTCCCATTGCCATATTTCCAATCCAAGGAAATAATGAAGGAGGCCCAAATCCTTCATCTCAAACTCCTTTACAAGATCTGCCTTACATGAGTGTATCAATTTCTCATCACCCATTAGTATTAAATCATCAACATAAAGAGCAATGATTAAAAGCTTACTGTCCACCACAATTTGGTACAGGTTTGCATCCACCTCACTCTTGGTGAAACCAAGTCCGGTGAAATAGCTGTCGATCCGAGTGTACCAAGCACAAGGTGCTTGTTTCAGCCCATGCAACGCTCTTTTGAGCCTGCACACGTGCGACTCGCTGCTGAAGATTTCGAATCCTTCAGGCTGCTCAATGTACACTTTTTCCTCAATGATCCCATTAAGGAACGCAGTCTTCACATCCATCTGATGAATGTGCCAAACCATTTGCACTGAGAGAGAAAGGATGGTCCTTATGGAATAACACTGTGCGACAGGTGCAAAGGTTTCTTCATAATCAATCCCCTCGATCTGTGAGAATCCCTGGGCAACAAATCTTGCCTTATACTTCTCGATGCTCCCATCAACAACTTGTTTTACCTTGTAGATCCATCTTGATCCTACTACTGAATTACCCTCCAGCCTTGGGACAATCTCCCAAGCACTGTTTCTGACAATGGAGTCATAATCCTCCACCATGGCATCTACCCATGTGGGATCCTGCACTACTTCTTCAAAAAAAGATGGCTATATCATGACACACTTGCTCATAAGAGCCATGTATCAAGTAAAATGGTCAAGTGACTATCTCTTTCTATGTTGTGATGTAGGGAATCCTACATTCTATGCCGCATCAAGCTTCAGTTTCTCAGCTTCTATGGTATGCTTTCTGCTAGTTCTTATGTTTGGTTCTGCATGAGTGGTCTCATCCACTCCATGAATCTCCTCCTATGGCTAATCCACATCTAGAGGCTCATCTTTGGGAATAAGAAGTTCCTTCTCTGCATGCAAGTGTGGCTCCCTCTCAAGCGAAAACTTCATGGATTTCACCTCATTGAATTTTATATCCCATTGCACCACAGTAATTTGACTATTTGGAAAATACACACGATAATTATGGGGTGTTTCTGTGTACCCCACAAATATCCCAACTTCTGCAGTCAGCTCCAGCTTCTTCCTGGCATCCTTTGTCACATGGATGTAAATAGATGAGCCAAAAATATTCAAATGAGAAATATCAGGCTTCTTACCAGTAAAATATTCTTCAGGTGTACTCATGCCAAGTACTCTATGAGGGCAACGATTTTTCACATAAACCGCAGTGTTGCATGCTTCCACCCACAAGTGCATCGGTAAGCCCTGGTCATGCAACATACCTCGTGCAACACCCATGATCATTCTGTTATTCCTCTCTGTGACCCCATTCTGCTATGGGTTATGAGGCACTATGAGTTCTCTTCGAATTCCTTCTTTGCTACAGAAGTCTTTGAATTCGTTCAAGATATATTCACCACCATTATCGCTCCCTAGAGCTTTCACTTGCTTCCTCGACTCCTTCTCCACGAATTCTTTGAACTCACAGAACTTTGAGAATGTTTTGTTCTTCTTCTGCATGAAGAAGATCTATCATCTACGAGAATAGTAATCAACAAATATAACATAATACTTATGTTTTTCTATTGAATCCACACACATCTGTGTGAATTATCTCCGGGATCACCGCAGCACGGTTATCCTTCTCCTAAAAGGTGGTCTTCAAAAAAATACCCATAGTACATCCCTTGCACTGATCTGACTGTGCAAGAGTACCCTTGGGAAGTCCAGTAGAAATTTGCTGCAAAATCTTCAAAGTGCCATGGTGAAGATGACCCAATATCCTATGCCATAATTCGCCCTCATCCCGGCGCACCACTTCTTCTGCTTTTCCCATCATTACAATGCAACCATCTACCTCTAGATTGTAGATATTCTTAACTTTAATCCATATCCTCTTTTTTTGAGTTGTTGTTTATGTCACAGGAAATATTTTCCATCATTAAAAAAAACGTCATAACCTTTGTCTTCCAACATTGCGACCGAGACCAAGTTCTTCTTCAGACCTGGAACATGCATAACATCTTTCCAAAGAAATGGATTACCTGAATCCCTCTCAAAGGTAATGGTCCCAATTCTGGTCACACTGTATCGACCATCATCGCCCATATCTATATGCATTTGGAGATCCTTCTCCTCCAAGTCACTAAACAACTCCTTGTCTCCCGTCATATGGAAAGACACACCACTATCAAGATACCAAACCGATCCCATTGAGCTTGAAACCAAGCATGAGATCAAAGAGAAATAAAGTTAAAATTGTGAGGCTAAGGTCTCACCTATTGTAGCTCTAGCAGCCTTCTTATTCTTCTTCATCTGTGGGCCGTTAGTGGTGAAATTCCCATGTTCGTGATAGGGAAAACACTTCACCTTGGACAAATCCTGCTTCTTTCCTTTAGCCTCATATTTTTAAGGGAATTTATTCCCCTTCCCTTTCCTTGCTTTGGCATCCAAAGAAAAATTCTCTTCATCTTCATTCTTCGATGAAGAGCCAGCCCTGGTACTTCGCCTTATCTCCTCCTGCACAAGATCCGATCAAAGTCGCTCCCAACCCGACGGTTTCTCATGTCCATTGACAGAGTCTTTGTAGCTATGCAAAATCTTCGGAAGCCCAAGGAGAGCCAAGATCATAGATTCATCATCATCAAAATTAATCCCCAAACTTCCCAGTTCATCCCTACAGTGGACAAATTTCGTGAGATATTTTGGAATACTGTCGCCCTTCTCCATTTTTATTTTTTTGAGCTTATCTTTCAGCGCCAACTTCCTTTGGTCGCTGCTGCTTTGGAAAAAATCTATCAAAGCCTTCCACATTGCAAATGGAGTGGCTTTCTCGTGAAGGCTGGACACAATATGGTCCTTCACACCTTCGAACATAATTCTTCTTTTCTTTGCTACCTTCTTTTGCCATGCGTCAAGTAATGCAGCATCGCTAGAACCAGGCTTAGGAACATCGCTATCGATGAAATCCTTCAGTCCATTATCTTCCAGCACTGCCTCCATCCTATCCTTCTAGGTTATGTAATTCGAGCTGCCCTTAAGGGCATACTCCAATCGCAACCCATTGAAAGACATTTCAATGTATACTCAACTGTCGCACTAAGAAATTTCTACAGCAAATTCGAATTTTCCACCAGCACAAACTCAACAATTCTTCGCAATTGCAATCTTCAAGAATTAAAACTGCTTTGATACCATGTAGAAATTATATAAAATATGCATGTATATATCTAGATTCTCCTGATCTAACAATATTTATCTTCTTGCTAAATACATAATCCTTCCATTGTTAACCTTTTGCGGAAATTTAAAACTCAATTGCAAACACATGAAGCAATAAAAGCAATCACACATAAAATAGTTGTTTGACGGGAAAGCCTCAAGTTAAAAACCCCAAATATCATATATTATGTATCATGTAGATCATGTAACAATCTCATATAAAGCTTAGTACATCAAGCTCTCAGTACAATACAATCGTTACACACTAACATGAAGAAATCTGCAAATCCATGCATTGATTTCTTGCCACCTGATAGCCTGCCTCCACTGCGCAATATCTACTGAAGAAGACCCCTGAATGAATTTGAATCTACCTTGGATTGACTGTGCAATCCTAATTGGCAACTCCAATGTGTGTGTGATGCAATCAATGCATCACTATAGTCACAACGGATAGTCCATATCACCCTTTCACCTACCTCTCCACTGGGTCTCCACTAGAACTGACATGCACTGTATTTAACTGTTGTTTCTGTTCAGTTGTTAGTGATTTATTAGTTTTGAATTAATTAACTAATTAATTCACTTAACTCTCACTAGTGTATCTTTCAGTTAGACTAGATACAACTAGCTCAACTGAGTTTAACTCCATTAATTGAGTTAAACTGAATAACAAATCCTGTAACTACTCTTCCAACTTTGTCATAACTTTTCCACTTCAGTTCTAACTAAGTCCTCATGCATGAGCCACCAATAAACCCTAGGAATTGCATAATTACTTCAACCCACTGATTTTCCAAATCTGTATACTGAAATAAAGTGATCCAATATAATAAGTTGATATTTAGAGTCTGATTATTATTAAGGGCTAATAATAATCGACACATCTATTTTTAGATTGACAATTTATAAATAGAATTCGCCCAATATTCTAAAAATAGAATTTCATCTATTTTTCCAACTTGACCAACCATCCACAAATAGCATCTTGCAACTTCTGAAATATGATCACCATGTCTAAAAATAGACTTACACCTAAAAATAGCCTGCAGGCCCACTTAGTGAAGGTGACCTATTTTCACTAAGCTTCGTCATCTTGTTGAATCTCAACAAGTTACATATATACATACATATATATATAGACACACACACACACACACACACACACACACATATATAAATTAATTAATATTTATATAAATATTTATTTATAAGAATTGATTATTTATATAATAACTAATTAATAAAAAGAACGGGTTCCGCCAAGAAAAAAAAGAACAAAATGGGGAATAGTAATGATGAAGCTGACATTAATAAATATCGAGAAGAACTTGATAAGGTAAGTCATCACCTTGTCAATGTTTAAAAAAGACAAACAATCTTAGGAGAAGGACAAGAGAAGATGATTGAAACTCAAGAGGAGTTAGCAAGTGATATAAAAAAGATAGACAACATTTAAAAAATGTTGCAAGGAATTCATAACCAAGATAAAATAGATTTTGATTATTGTTGGCAAGCCTTATTAAAATATAGGGATGAAGAAAAGCATGAGTCAACCTGTAAGGTTAAATAAAAAGAATAAAGAATGTATCAGGTAATAGAAATGGTGAATTCATTTTTTGTAAATCCATTGAATTCCCAATCACCTACCTAAGTCCCAAATCCCAAGAAAGAAAAGGACCCATAAATAATGTGATTCTACAAATACACTTCTCGGGTAGCCAATACTATATAAAAATTCTAGAAAAAGACTATCAGTGAATTAAAAATGAGTTACCCAAGTATGAAGGTAAATACCATAAAGGCATTATTGTTTGGGTTGATAAAATGGAAGCCATTTTTGAATCAAACCCACCATTAAGTGAACATGAGAAAATTATCACGACTTCCAACAATTTAGAAGAAAAGTAATATGATTGATTCCTATGGTGGTCTAGAAAATGTGACGCTCATTCCATTCATTGGAATACTTTTGTGGATGCCTTGCTAAAAACTTTCTTCGGCGAAGAAGAAGATGATGTCTAAAAAAAATTGTTCATCTCAAGCAAAGGGGGTATGTAAGAAAATATACCCACGAGTGGGAAGTATTGGCTACAAGGCAACGAATATTTATTGATGAGAAACTACTTAAAATGTATAGATGTGGACTTAAAGATTATATTACTGTAGAATTGAAATTGTGAAAAAAAAAAATATCAAATAAATTAGACATGCAACAAATCTTATTGAACAAAAACACAATTTCAAAATATCATCATTCAAGGAAGACAAAGACCAACAATAATACTTAGGTAAAAAAGAGTAAAATAAATGTAGGTATTGTGGAGACAAATGGATGTCAGGACGCAGATGCCTTAACAAGAAATTATATGTTTATGAAGTTGAGAGAGAGTCATACACTTCATGTAATGAGAGAGAAAAAGATAAAAAAGAAAAGTAATTGTTGCAAGTGTGGAGAAAATTGGACGTCAGGACATAAATGCGAAGACACGTCCTTATGCTACTATAAAATAGTAGATGGAAGGGAAGTTGAAGTAAAATAACCTAATGAAGAAATCATTATCACACACAATGAAGATTCAGATCCTGAGGAACCATCATTAGCTGAAATCTCATGTGTCTAAGAAAATCACGATGAAGGAACCAATTTTTCAAAAGATAAAAAAAGGAAAGAAATTGCAAAATACATTCCACCACACTTTCAAAAGAAGAGAAACTAGTCTCCAAAAATAAAGAACACTAAGCTTACAACACCACCAACAAACATGACAAGAAGGTTACAACCTAAAACCCTAAATATTAAGGGGATCATAATAAGTAGAAATGGAAATATACTTGTATATTTTGGTAGTACTCTTAATTGTTTAAACTTCGATCTTGCTAAAAAGCTTGATATTTGTCTATGCCCAGTTAAGGACCTGACCATGACTGTCAATATTGGTAATTTTTTTTTGAAAAGATAGGAGAATGTCATAAGGTTTCAATCCAGATACAAGAAATAGAGCTACAAACAGATTTATTTTCCCTACCACTCAAAGAAATGGATATAGTACTAGGTTCAGAATGGTTAATACAATTAGGAAGCTATACTACAAACCTTAAATAATAGTTCATGGAGTTTAATTGGAAAGGAAGAAAAAATAAATTATATGGTGTTAACACTTCCAACTTCAAGGAAAGTGAAAATTCACATGAGGAACTCACCAAATCACAAGGAACAAACAAAGTCAAATTAAAAGAATACATTCCATAGCACTGTGTTCAACTAGAGAAAACCTTTCTTGTTGCGCTTTGAGGACAAAGAAACTTTAAAGCAGGTGGCAATGTTATGAATAAAATATTCATAAAAAATATTAATTAAACAATAATATTAATAATAAAGTAAAATATTTAAATTAAGTAATAACTATTAATTATGAAGGGAAAGGGTCAAAAGTCGTGACCATTCACCTTTGTGGCCATTCAATGCCTATATAGCCACACCGCCACGAAGTATTTTAATCACCATTCATTTTTTATTGAATAATAAAATTACTATTTACACTTATATACAAAATCTACATTCAATTATCTAGGATACTAATGTTCTTTCATCAACATATACATTTGAATATCTAATATGCTAGTAGTGATATCTCTCTCATCTCATTAGTAAAAGGAAAGTATAAGGAGAAGTGAAATATTTTAATAATATAGATCACATCAAGACAATAGAAGCTATAGAGAGTGATATGCGGGAGAATAATGATGAAATGGAAAGCTTACTAGAGGCGAACCAACAGTTGATGTGTAAAGAGCATGAAGTGAGTGATGAACTACAATTTTAAAGAAAAAAAACTATTCACAATTGCTCAAATAATCAATGAAGACCAAAGAGAAGCTCAAAAATATTTTGAATGATTGGAAACAATTGAAACTAATTAAATTTCCTGAGAAATAAAATACAGACTTGTTCATTCAAATGCAACATCAAAGGAATTTAATGGTAGCTAGGGAGAAAAAGGAATTGGATATACAAAATCTTAAAGAATGAGCTTGGGGGGAGAAATGTGTTGCTCTTGATACATGAAAAGGGGAATATTTGTGGATGATAAGAAGCATATGTTTCATGGAGATTAGCCTTTTCCATTGATGTGAAAGGGGGATAAGTTGTAGAAAAGGTAAGTTAAGTTGCAAATAAAAGGAGTTGTAGAAAAGGGGAGTTAGTGTATAGGAAAAGGTCCACGACTATCACCAAATTTATCTTAGGGTTTCCATCAATGAAAAAAGGGGATATTTTCAAATGATTTGTTTTCATTGATTTCAAATCCAAGGGAGACCCTTTCTATATGTCATCCCCATCAATATTACTAGTCATCCTAGTAACATCAAGGGAAGCATATTAGTGCATGGATTGATCATAGCAATATTATTTGAGGCACGAAGGAGAGGATTAGAGGAGTGAGATCAAGGAGCATAAGAGTTTAAGGATCAGAAGGTTGAACATATGGGCAAAGAATGAAATAAATAGTAAGGAAAAATACAAAAATTCTCAAATTTTCTTATAACATGAAGATCTTTGCAAAAAAAGGTTATTGTGCCATAACATTTATTTTATGTGAAAAAACAAATCCATCAATAGATAATCCATCCACCATATTCTTGGAATATTATAATTTTTATACAAGGTTTCCCTACAAATTTTATGACATTCTGATATATTGGCTCCCACTAATAGCCCCTAGTCACAAGGCATTAAGTTGTAGTATCTGATGGCTAACCTCCTTCGACATATTTCCATATAAAAAAATTAATCAAAATGCATAGGTACATGATTTTATGATATTCCATTATATATAGCTCCTAGTCACACCCCTCATCTTGCTTAAGTATAACACCTAAGGACCCAAGCCCTCTTCATATCATCATATCATCAAAGGCACAAGTTCACGATATTTTCTATTATTTTGATATTTAGCAAGTTCCTAGTTATTCCCTTGGTCATGGAGGTTCTTAGGTGAAAAATTTAAAGGTTAAGGTCCTTAACATATCAGCTACAAGGAGAATTGATAAAGAACACACAGTGAAATATTTCAGTATTTTGATATCCCAATACCCAGGCCTTGTCAATAGGAAGAACATTTTATGACATACTCCAAAATTCTGAGTTTGGAAAGTTTTTCAGTGATTACCAATTATAGGTGTTTTTTGATAAACTGGTGTAAAAGGAAAAAAGTTGAGGTTTATCCTTCCTGGCTCATAACATTGTTTGATATGAAAAATGGTGATAATTGAAGTATGTCCACCATCATATTGCCATATCAGTGATTTTGATGATATCAGTGTTTCTATATCTCCCAATATCTCGATATACCAGTATCCACCAACTAATTTATTTAGATAACTAAAAAATAATCAATATCTAATGGAAAACATTCCCATCCATAGGACCAAAAGAATAGGGTTTTGTAATTAATTTTAGTGTTAAAATATTTCCAATATTTCTTAATATCTTGATATGAAAGCATCTTGACAAATTAGTTAAGAATATGTTATAAAACTAAGGTGCAATGAGTGTTAATCCATGGAAATTTGGATTGAAGGAAGCATCGAGGTTCCAAAGAATGATAAGAGCTTGCATAGTGCTTGGTTGTATGTGGAGCTAATATGTATAAGAAACAAGTTTGGAAAGTTGTAATGAAGGAAGAACCTATATATTAAAGCATTATAAAGGTGTTTCTTCAGTGGCATAAGTGCTTGGGCATAGAATAGAGGCATATGCCAAGTATGAGTTAAGCACTAGGGAAAGTAGCATAAAGTGCTTATCTTCATAAACACCAAGTCTTGAAAGGTGGTGTTGTGGTTTGTTTTAAATTTTTTATATGTTGTATATATGGTAATACATCTTCTGAAAAATAAAAAAAATACATATGCATGAAATCAAATTTTTGAATAATGATGTGCTAAAGGTTGTCAGAGTACTTGTGGCAGACAAGTGGGAATCCTACTGGCACATAGCGTTCAATAATGAGCAGGTTACACCGTGGGGACCATGGATTCTATTTCATTTTCATGATGGTGCAAACCCGACATCACAAAGCACTCGAAGGTTATCAGAGGGAGTGCCTCTGCAAAATATTTGACCCCCGATGGTTGACTCAAATGATCAAACCAGATTAACTGTGGGGGAACTGCTCTCGGATTTATCTTATACTACAAAGTCCCCTCACAGTGACAAGAGCAGGCGAGCCCACGATGTCAGTAAGAGAGCCAACCATGTCACTGTCCAAATCACCTTTCCATGTCATCTCACCTCTCTTATCATCTACCTTCATTCATTTCACCTCTGTACAACATTTTTTCCCACCGAGTCTTATTTTTCCTATAAAAGGGGTTTTTTTCGTCATTATTTGTCCATCCACTCTCGAACGCATAGCTTTTTCAACCTCTACACCAACATCCAAGTCATCAACTTCCTCATCAAAACCAGGTATTTCGTATACCTATATTTGAATTTTTCAAAGATATCAAAGAAAGGTGTTTTGGCTAGGTCCTCCACCCACATTCTGTAATATTCCTAAAATTTAGCTTTTAGCTAAATAGAATATTATAGATCATGTTGTCACTAGGTAGGTGAAAACATGGGTAGGGAGGCCCTTAAATATCTTAAGCAACAATAAAAACACTTCAAGTGTGCAATGAGGCTTTCTAAGCAGCTAAATAAAGCACCTTTGAGTGTGAACAGGGGTTGGATCATGTTGAACCAGTCAACTTTGACCAAGTCAACAACGCTGTTATGGAGGAGTGGAGATTAAATGAGGAATAACACAATTTTGCAGGGAGATGGATCACATGGAGGAAATGACCTAATTGAGTGGGGCCAAAGGCAAGGAACTCATAATCTATATAAGGAAGAGGATAGCAGCCATATGGGGGATGTTTTTGGATTATTATTTTTATGTGGTCTGTTTAGACTTCTTGCATTCTTCAACTGTTTAGTTGAGATTGTTATGCTGTTTAGCACCGGGTATTACCGAGCGGGAATCCCACCTCTTTCCTTGAGATGCCTCTTAGAAGAGAATTGCATTTTATTTCCACATTTAGGTTTTTAGGCTAAGCTACAGCTTCTTCATCAGCACAGTTTCTGCAGGATATTGTGCTGTGTTGCAGGGTGTTGTAGTGGAGGGTTTAGAAACCAACTCTTGGAGCTAGTTTCTCATTGGAGGAAGGATTCCATCTCTTGGGAGATCAGTTGGAGGGTTGTTGGACATATTTTAGATCTTTGGCACCAGGCCAACTATTTCCCATCATTTACATCATTTTTCTAGCTGGGAATTGCATTATTTTGGAGGGAAGCTTGAGTGAGGGATCTTGTGGCTCCTTTGGAGTGTTTTCTTGTGATTGAAGGTTCAACCTTTCATTAGAGAAGACCTTTGAGGGGAATTACATCGTATCTACAATATTTCAGCCTTCTATACTCATGTGCTTCATTTTATAGTGAATCTTCAGCCCTAGGGTTTTAGATCCCATCTTCTTCAGGGTGTATTTCTGAAAACCATTTCTGGGTTATTTGTAGGAGTTTTTGTAAAGCCTAGATCTATATTTTCCATATATTTTGAGGCATATAATAGCCCTACATCTTTTGTACATTCCATTTCTATAGTAGTGTATTTATAACTACGTTGTAGTAGTCTTCCGACATTTTTTTATTGTAGCAGCAGTTCATATTCAGGAGTGGTTGCTTATGGGAGGCTTGTTTCCTCATTGTATATGATTCATGACTCACTATATTTGTATGGATTTTATGATTTAATACATGATGTTATGTCTCCCTATTGGTCTCTAATGTTAATTAGTTGATTTACACTACTATTTCCAGTTTTATGTTCATATATTGCTACTTCCCCATTTGGGAATATTACAGTGGTATCAGAGCATAATCTTGGCTCAGCCTGTGCATTCAGCCAATATGTTACCATAAGGAGAGGCTTCTCATAGAAAGGAGGATATGTACAGAAAAAACAGATACATGACTCTGTTATTTGGAGGAAGAGAGGAAGAGGAGCTCTCAAAGCTTCTTTTTCAAATTATGCAGAGCATTCATGGAGATATAAAGAAGATGAGAAGGGAGATGTGTAAGGAATATACAAAAGGGTTTGAATATGAAGCAAGCCTTAGATTTTTTCATGATGGGTGTGAGAATGCAGCCACACATTATGATTCACAATGTAGTCATATGCCCAGATTTACTATGAGAGAGATGGAAGAAGAATAAATGCCAAATATGGAGACTCTTAGTGATTATTTGCAAGAATATGAATCTCAAACTAAGAGGTTCAAAGATCACATAAAATTCCAAGATTTTTTCAAGATCAAGGAGGAAAGGAGCCAACAACATGAGGTGGGTAGATTCTTTCTATCTACTTTTTATGGTTCACCTAAATGTTCAGCTAGGATGTGATGTCCCAAATGGGGAAAAATAGGCATAGTAGGGAATATCTTAAGATATTACACTAAGGGATCACAGTAGTGAGGAAAAAACACCATAAAATTCTAAACTAGAGATAGACTAGTAGGGCATTTACTGGTCATATCACCTCTAAGGAGAGGATGAAAACCAGAGGCTTCCTGGCCCGTTCTAGACTCTGTCTATAGAAGACTGATGAAACAAAAAAAGGATGGGAATAACACACTCATCTTGGATTTTAATGCCCTTAGGACCCTTAGATCTATATATCTAAAGAATAGGTCCAAAAGAGAAGCAAAAACCAAACAAGAGAGAAGTGGGAAATTCCACTACTAGCCAAAACTGCAAGAGGCCTAGAAAAAATGATGTATAAGAAAAATGGTTCAATAATAATGCTGCTCAGGGCTTGGTTCCCTTAGTATAGGCTGTGCAGGACCTCCATGCAGAGTTTCAGAAAAAATAAATGAGTTGAAGGGCCTTAAATAGGCCTCCCACGAAGCTGACTAGTTATAAATCAGCTAAAGAGAAGAGTTGATGGAATGAAGAAGAACCCACTTCAGATTCGCGCAGTTTCAGATGAGAGTCTTTGAAAAATAGCCATAAGACATGTAAAATAGTATAGCAGCATAAAATCAGACTTTAGATGAGTTCCTTAAGAAGTACAGTGGATTGCATGAGGAAATAAGCAAGAAATCTTCAGAAATAGGAGCTGCAATATATGTAGAAAGTGCAGATCTGAATAGAAAGCGTCCCTATAAGTGTACTTCAGCAGTATAAAATTATATTACAGATCTACAGAAGAAACATGGCTGAAACATCAGATCCATATTAGATCTAGAAACTACTTAGCCTTCTAATCAAGATCCCCTTAAGGGTTTTACAAAATAATGCACTAGAAGGTGTAGATCTAACTTTTTATACACAGAACTGCAGAAAGCTTTAGTAATTTCTGAAGATGACTTTATTCATACTATAAATCAGATCTGAACATGGAATATCAGCAAGCTACTTCATAAATATGCAAGGTGATAAGCAAGCCTCAATCACCAGAAACAAGTACAATAGCAGATCTAGACAATAGTGGAGCAATACATGAGAAATAATGTAGTAGACAAAGAGACTACGCAGTAGCTAGGGATGAATGATACAATATGTAAAATATACAGATCTGAAATGGAAATATGATAGAGATCCTCTTCCGGGTGGTCACAAGACACCCTCCCTGAGAGAAATCCCTCAAAACTACTAGATCCTTGCAGATCTAGAATTCCCACTTACTACACTTGCTGCAGCTGCAAACCCTCAATGAGCCAGCGCTGTCAATACAAGCATAGCTTGGCCTCCAACCTAATATTGGTTCAATATATCTCACTTCCCTCCAGGAGCTACTCAAAGAAGGATAGAGGATTCCTAAGCAGGAGATCCTCTATTTCTCTTGCTAAACAACAAAGAGAAATGGAGTTGCCTTAGCAAGCTCTCAAAATGAAATATGATTAAAAACCTCCTCATGAGCCTTCATCCTCCTTTTATAACATGTGAGTCTCTTGGAAAACCCTAAACCACTTTCCTCTTTTGGCTCCTTTCACACTTGGAAACCCCTTCTAGAACTGCGCAATCCATCAAGGAGGTTCAATGAACCTAGACAGTGCTATTGACTTGGTCAAACAGGATCTCCTTTGGTGATCTTGGCCTTTTCACACCTGCAAGATTTTATTATGATGGTCTAAATATGTCTCCTTTCACATAGGCACTGATTTATTCCTGATTTTCAAGAGGATTAAACATCCTCCCTTGCAATTTATTCATTAATCATGAAATACAAAATAAATAAGGCAAAATTAAGGTCCAAATTAGCTGAAGCTAATTTTGGGACATTACAGTCTCCCCCTCCCAAATTTTGCTTGTCCTCAAGCAACTGCAAGGGTGCTGCAAAACTCCTCCTTCTTTCCTTGTGGCCTCCTCATCATATAGTCTCCTCCATTGCTCTGAAATTCCTGCAATATATTTGTCCTCCCAATGGTCCTTCCTTAAGATGCAAGTTTGCCCTTGATGAATAAACTCAAAGGCTCTGATCATGAAGAGATGGAAGGTTGTTGTGGAAACCTTCTTGCTGATCCATGGCCTCCTCAAGAAAGAAGTGATGTCTATCATGGGTTTTTCATGATCCATGAAAGACTCCCATCCCCATGCTATCATAAAAATGTAGTGGATTACCTCCCATCTTGGCAATCCATAGAAAATCTCCTCCCCATTACATATGAGAGGCATGTCACCTTCAAACATATGGCTCACTTTACAAATAGATAAGTTCTTAATCATAGTAGCCATACAAAATTTCATGCTCCCATGGAAGCATGTAATGCAATAAGAATGGGGAAATCCTTCCCCCAAGGGCACATTCAACAAGTGTGCCTTTCCTCCAACTATTCCCCCAACAAAGATAAGGACATCTTCAACTTGTGGGATCATGATTAGAAGTATACTAGCTACCATGTGTGATAGATAAGAAGGAATATGTTCCCTCATGTGCAACCAACATAGTTTTATCCTCAACTGCCATAGGACAAGATATGACAAGTGCCTCCCCCAACACTTGTTTGCTACCTCGTGTCTCTGGAACACTTGGAGAATGTATATCATGGTTGGTGTAAAAGAATCACACCATGAGGAATGTAGTGGCTTTCCAAGATTCTCCAAAGAATGGCCTTCATCAACATAGTTCATGGCCTTAGATAGCCCATGAAACCCATCATACTTAGTGCCCCATCTTGGCACCATGCCCTGCAAGTGAGTGTCAAAAAAATATAAGCATATATGAGATGAAAAATAATGCTCAAGAGGATGAGTCTCTCTATATACTTGTTTTACCTCAATAGGGTAACTCATGGATGAGTTTCCCCTCACACTCAAAGGATAAGGAGGTGTGAATGGTGGCTCCTCCCAAGAGCTATGTTCCTCCTCCTCAACCAAGTAGTCCATGCACTTCTTCACATGAGAGTGCACATCTTGTTTGTAGCCTTCCCATATGAATCCACCCAAGAGAGTATGATATGCTTTGACAAAATTAGTGGGTTTGGAAAGTAGGATTTAATAGATGGCATCAAATAGTCCTTCCTTGAGTTTGGAGTCACCAGCCAAAAGAATAATATTGTAGAAATAGATAACTCCATCTACCACCTTGAACATTTCATCCTTTACTTCCCCTTCAAGAACCCCCCATGTGAAAAGGTCCTTGGAGTAATCCATTGTGAGTTGGGAATCCCAACAAGGATCCAAGCTCTCCAAGAATGATAGCACTGTAGAGGTTTGAAATGCAGCCCCTGTCTTCTCATGGCTCCCATATTTGAAATCCTTGATATCAAGATCACATGTTGGAGCATCATACTCTTCCTTTTGTTGCCCCATTTGCAGCTATTCTTGTACAAGACAAGATTGGAGCATATGGAAATCGACTTCCCCTTGGAGGGTCTTTGTCTTCCAAAATCTCCTACTTTTGGCCCATGTATACAAGAGGGTTAGGATCCCCTTTCCATCTTCAGAAATATTCTTTGTGAATGAAGAGATCATGGGCTGCCCCAAATATATGGATTTTCCTTGTGTTCTCATGCTCATTCCATCATAGATCTCTAATTTCTCCTTCCTCAGCACAAATATTTGAATGGGAGTTTGAAATGTCCCTTTCAGGTAACTACTCATCTCTCTCGTGAATGCTTGAGAGATTCTCTGCACTGTGCTAGCTTCTCCCAAGGCTCCTTCCTTGGCCAAGTATGCATATGCAACCCATATATTAAGGAACACTTTATATTGCCTCCTATCAAGAGGTGCTCCCTGTAGAGGGCCTCCTTGCAAAGAAGTATGAAAGCATGAAGTAGGATCTAGATTTAAGTAGGAAGACTTGCACTCACCACAGCTACATGGATCCTTTTGCCTCCCTTGTGTTTCCAAGCTTTGAAGTAGAGGAGGATTCATTCTTTCTTCATTATGATGCTCTTCCTCTCCTTCTACCTCTCCTACCTCCAATACCTCATCACAAATTAGTGATAGTACATCCTCCTTATGCATGACATCTTGTGGGACCCTTTGCAAGAGTGCAAGAGTCTCTTCCCTTGGAGCAAGTGCTCCAACCTCCTCCTCATGAAGTGGTTGAGGTGCCGTTGAGGTGGTTGTGTTCTCATTTCCCACTTCCTCCCCTATCTACAAGGCCTCATCATTAACAAATTATGGTACATACTCCTCATGTATGAGATCCTGGGGGACTCTTTGCAGGGGTGCAAGAGTTTTTCTTCTTGGAGCAAGTGCTCCAACCTCTTCCTCATGAAGTGCTTGAGGTGCCCTTGAGGTGACCGCGTTCTCATATTCCTCTTCCTTAGCCTCCTCTTCAATAACTGAAATTGTCCCATCATCAATGAGAGACAATAGATCTGGATCAATCCTTGAAGGAGAAACCTTCATGCTTCCCTCTTGAGATGAGGACTCTTCACCAAATGGAGATCTTGCCCTTGGAAATGCATCAATCAAGCTCACACCTTATTTATCCTCATTCATGAAGGAATCATTGGAAAAATTCTGAAGCTCTGATGATATGGCTGAGTGTTGATATCCATAAGATGAGGATTCAGATTGTTCCTCATGCACAGATCTTGCAGATCTGATTGGCAGATCTTCTTTTTGAAACTCATTGGGAGCTTCACTGCTGCTTCTCTTTTCTTCTTGCACACCCTCCTTGGGGAGGTTCTTCTTAGATCTGAACAGATATGGGAGTAATATCATCCTCTCCATGTTTCCCTTGTTCTTGATTTCACTAATAGCTTGATCTCACAGGCGGAGCCAGAGATCATGCTCTGATACCACTGTAATGTTCCAAATGGGGAAAAATCGGCACAATAGGGAATATCTTAAGATATTAAACTAAGGGATAAAAGTAGTGAGGAAAAAACACCAGAAAATTCTAAACTAGAGATATACTAGTAGGGCATTTACTGGTTATATCACCTCTAAGGAGAGGATGAAAACCAGAGGCTTCCTGGCCCGTTCTAGACTCTGTCTATAGAAGACTGATGAAACACCAAAAGGATGGGAATGGCACAATCCTCTTGAATTTTACTGCCCTTGGGACCCTTAGATCCGAAGATCTAAAGAATGGGTCCAAAAGAGAAGAAAAAACCAAACAAGAGAGAAGCGAGAAATTCCACTACTAGGAAAAACTACAAGAGGCTTAGGAAAAATGTTGTATAAGAAAAATGGTACAAGAATAACGTTGCTCAGGGCTTGGTTCCCTTATTATAGGTTTTTTGGGACCTCCATGCAGAGTTTAAGCAAAAATAAATGAGTTTAATGTCCTTAAACAAGCCTCCCATGAAGTTGACTAGTTATAAATCAGCTAAAGAGAAGAGCTGATGGAATGAAGAAGAACCCACTTCAGATTTGCGTAGTTTCAGCTGTGAGTCTCTGAAAAAGAGCCATATGACATGTAAAACAGTATAGCAGCAGAAAATCAGACTTTAGATGAGTTCCTTAAGAAGTACAGTAGATTGCATGAGGAAATAAGCAATAAATCTTTAGAAATAGGAGCTGCAATATATGTAGAAAGTGCAGATCTGAATAGAAAACGTCCCTCTAAGTGTGCTTCAGAAGTATAACATTATATTACATATGTACAGCAGAAACATGGCTGAAACATCAGATCCATATCAGATCTGGAAACTACTCAGCCTTCTAATCAAGATCCCCTTAAGGGTTTTACAAAATAATGCACTAGAAGGTGTAGATCTAACTTTTTATACACAGAATTGCAGAAAGCTTCAGAAATTTCTGAAGATGAATTTATTTATAATATACATCAGATCTGAACATGGAATATCAGCAAGCTACTTCATAAATATGCAAGGTGAGAGGCAAGCCAAAATCACCAAAAACAAGTACAATAACAGATCTAGACAATAGTGGAGCAATACATGAGAAATAATATAGTAGACAAAGAGACTGCACAGTAGCTAGGGCTGAATAATACAATATGTAAAATATACAGATCTGAAATGGAAATATGATAGAGATCCTCTTGCGGGTGGTCACAAGACACCCTCCCTGAGAGAAATCCCTCAAAACTACTAGATCCTTGCAGATCTAGAATTCCCCCTTACTACACTTGTTGCAACTGCAAACCCTCAATGAGCCAGTGCTGTCAATACAAGCATAGCTTGGCCTGCAACCTGATAGTGGTTCAATATAGCTCACTTCCCTCCAAGATCTAATCAAAGAAGGATAGAGGATTCCTAAGCAGGAGATCCTCTCTTTCTCTTGCTAAACAACAAAGAGAAATGGAGTTGCCTTAGCAAGCTCTCAAAATGAAATATGATAAAAAACCTCCTCATGAGCCTTCATCCTCCTTTTATAACATGTGAGTCTCTTGGAAAACCATAAAGCACTTTCCTCTTTTGGTTCCTTTCACACTTGGAAACCGTTTCTAGAACTGTGCAGTCCATCAAGGAGGTTCAATGAACCTAGACAACGCTGTTGACTTGGTCAAACAAGATTTCCTTTGGTGGTATTGGCCTTTTCACACCTACAAGATTTTATTATGATGGCCTAAATATGTCTCCTTTCACATAGGCACTGATTTTTTCTTGATTTGCAAGAGGATTAGACATCCTCCCTTGCAATTTATTCATTAATCATGAAATACAAAATAAAAAAGGAAAAATTAATGTCCAAATTAGCTGAAGCTAATTTTGGGACATTAAAGTCTCCCCCTCCCAAATGTTGCTTGTCCTCAAGCAACTACAAGGGTGCTGCAAAACTCCTCCTTATTTCCTTGTGGCCTCCTCATCATATAGTCTCCTCCATTGCCCTGAAATTCCTGCAATATCTTTTTCCTCCCAATGGTCCTTCCTTAAGATGCAAGTTTTCCCTTGATGAATAAACTCAAAGGCTCTCATCGTGAAGATATGGAAGGTTGTTGTGGAAACCTTCTTGCTGATCCATGGCCTCCTCAAGAAAGAAGTGATGCTATCATGGGGTTTTCATGATCCATGAAAGGCTCCCATCCCCATGCTATCATCAAAATGAAGTGGATTACCTCCCATCTTGGAAATCCATAGAAAATCTCCTCCCCACTACATATGAGAGGCATGTCACCATCCAACATATGGCTCACTTTACAAATAGATAAGAGCTTAATCATAGTAGCCATACAAAATTCCATGCTCCCATGGAAGCATGTAATGCAATAAGAATGGGGAACTCCTTCCCCCAAGGGCACATTCAACAAGTGTGCCTTTCCTCCAGCTATGCCCCCAACAAAGATAAGGACATCTTCAGCTTGTGGGATCATGATTAGAAGTATACTAGCTGCCATGTGTGATAGATAAGAAGGAATATGTTCCCTCATGTGCAACCAGCACAGTTTTATCCTCAACTGCCATAGGACAAGATATGACAAGTGCCTCCCCCAACACTTGTTTGTTGCCTCATGTCTTAGGAATGCTTGGAGAATGTATATCATGGTTGGTATAAAATAGTCACACCATGAGGAATGTAGTGGCTTTCCAAGATTCTCCAAATAATGGCCTTCATCAACATAGTTCATGGCCTTAGATAGCCCATGAAACCCATCATACTTAGTGCCCCATCTTGGCACCATGCCCTGCAAGTGAGTGTCAAAAAAATATAAGCATATATGAGATGAAAAATAATGCTCAAGAGGATGAGTCTCTCTATATACTTGTTTTACCTCAATAGGGTAACTCATGGATGAGTTTCCCCTCACACTCAAAGGATAAGGAGGTGTGAATGGTGGCTCCTCCCAAGAGCTATGTTCCTCCTCCTCAACCAAGTAGTCCATGCACTTCTTCACATGAGAGTGCACATCTTGTTTGTAGCCTTCCCATATGAATCCACCCAAGAGAGTATGATATGCTTTGACAAAATTAGTGGGTTTGGAAAGTAGGATTTAATAGATGGCATCAAATAGTCCTTCCTTGAGTTTGGAGTCACCAGCCAAAAGAATAATATTGTAGAAATAGATAACTCCATCTACCACCTTGAACATTTCATCCTTTACTTCCCCTTCAAGAACCCCCCATGTGAAAAGGTCCTTGGAGTAATCCATTGTGAGTTGGGAATCCCAACAAGGATCCAAGCTCTCCAAGAATGATAGCACTGTAGAGGTTTGAAATGCAGCCCCTGTCTTCTCATGGCTCCCATATTTGAAATCCTTGATATCAAGATCACATGTTGGAGCATCATACTCTTCCTTTTGTTGCCCCATTTGCAGCTATTCTTGTACAAGACAAGATTGGAGCATATGGAAATCGACTTCCCCTTGGAGGGTCTTTGTCTTCCAAAATCTCCTACTTTTGGCCCATGTATACAAGAGGGTTAGGATCCCCTTTCCATCTTCAGAAATATTCTTTGTGAATGAAGAGATCATGGGCTGCCCCAAAGATATGGATTTTCCTTGTGTCCTCATGCTTATTCCATCATAGATCTCTAATTTCTCCTTCCTCAGCGCAGATATTTGAATGGGATTTTGCAATGTCCCTTTCAGGAAACTTCTC
This sequence comes from Pinus albicaulis, assembly GCA_034641835.2. Taxonomy (NCBI): domain Eukaryota; kingdom Viridiplantae; phylum Streptophyta; class Pinopsida; order Pinales; family Pinaceae; genus Pinus; species Pinus albicaulis. Next base: position 459,019,396 of record CM076581.1, read on the forward strand.
ATCTCTCTCTTGAATGCTTGAGAGATTCTCTGCGTTGTGCTAGCTTCTCTCAAGGCTCCTTCCTTGTCCAGGTATGCATATGCAGCCCATAGATTAAGGAACACTTTATATTGCCTCCTATCAAGAGGTGCTCCTTGTAGAGGGCCTCCTTGCAAAGAAGTATGAAGGCATGAAGTAGGATCTGGATTTAAGTAGGCATACTTACCCTCACCATAGCTACATGGATCCTTTTTCCTCCCTTGTGTTTCCAAGCTTTGAAGTAGAGGAGGATTCATGCTTCCTTCGTTATGATGCTCTTCCTCTCCTTCTACCTCTCCTACCTCCAAGACCTCATCACAAATTAGTGATAGTACATCCTCCTTATGCATGACATCCTGTGGGACCCTTTGCAAGAGTGCAAGAGTCTCTTCCCTTGGAGCAAGTGCTCCAACCTCTTCCTCATGAAGTGCTTGAGGTGCCGTTGAGGTGGTTGCATTCTCATTTCCCTCTTCCTCCCCTATCTCCAAGGCCTCATCATTAATAAATGATGGTACATACTCCTCATGTATGAGATCCTGGGGGACTCTTTGCAAGGGTGCAAGAGTTTTTCTTCTTGGAGCAAGTGCTCCAACCTCTTCCTCATGAAGTGCTTGAGGTTCCCTTGAGGTGACTACATTCTCATCTTCCTTTTCCTTCTCCTTCTCTTCAACAACTGAAATTTTCCCATCATCAATGAGAGACAAGAGATCTGGATCAACCCTTGAAGGAGAAACCTTCATGCGTCCCTCTTGAGATGAGGACTCTTCACCAAATGGAGATCTTGCCCTTGGAAATGCATCAAGCAGGCTCACACCTTCTTTCTCCTCCTTCATGAAGGAATCACTGGAAAAATGCTGAAGCTCTAATGATATGGCTGAGTGCTCATATCCATAATATGAGGATTCAGATTGTTCCTCACGCACAGATCTTGCAGATCGGATTGGAAGATATTCTTTTTGAAACTCCTTGGGAGCTTCACTGCTGCTTCTCTTTTATTCTTGCACACCCTCCTTGGGGAGGTTCTTCTTAGATATGAATAGAGATGAGAGTAATATCATCCTCTCCATGTTTCCCTTGCTCTTTATTTCACTGATAGCTTGATCTCACAGGCGGAGCCAGAGATCATGCTCTGATACCACTATAATGTCCCAAATGGGGAAAAATAGGCACATTAGGGAATATCTTAAGATATTCCACTAAGGTATCATAGTAGTGAGGAAAACACACCAGCAAATTCTAAACTAGAGATAGACTAGTAGGGCATTTACTAGTTATATAACCTCTAAAAAGAGGATGAAAACCAGAGGCTTCCTGGCCTGTTCTAGACTTTATCTATAGAAGACTAATGCAACACCAAAAAGATTGGAATGGCACAATCCTCTTGGATTTTACTACCCTTGGGACCCTTATATTTGTAGATCTAAAGAATGGGTCCAAAAGAGAAGTAAAAACCAAACAAGAGAGAAGCGGGAAATTCCACTATAAGGAAAAACTATAAGAGGCTTAGGAAAAACGCTGTATAAGAAAAATGGTGCAATAATAACACTACTCAGGGCTTGGTTCCCTTATTATAGGATGTTTGGGACCTCCATGCATATTTTTAGCAAAAATAAATGAGTTTAAGGGCCTTAAACAGGCCTCCCACGAAGTTGACTAGTTATAAATCAGCTAAAGAGAAGAGTTGATGGAATGTAGAAGAGCCCACTTCAGATTTGCGTAGTTTCAGCTGTGAGTCTCTGAAAATCAGACTTTAGGTGAGTTCATTAAGAATTACAGTAGATTGCATGAGGAAATAAGAAAGAAATCTTCAGAAATAGGAGCTGCAATATATGTAGAAAGTGCAGATCTGAATAGATAGTGTCCCTCTAAGTGTGCTTCATCAGTATAACATTATATTACATATCTATAGCATAAACATGGATGAAGCATCAAATCCATATCAGATCTGGAAACTAATCAGCATTCTAATCAAGATCCCCTTAAGGGTTTTACAAAATAATTCACTAGAAGGTGTAGATCTAACTTTTTATACACAAAACTGCAGAAAGCTTCAGTAATTTCTGAAGATGACTTTATTCATAATATAAATTAGATCTGAACATGTAATATTAGCAAGCTACTTTATTAATATGCAAGGTGAGAGGCAAGCCTCAATCACCAGAAACAAGTACAATAGCAGATCTAGACAATAGTGGAGCAATACATGAGAAATAACGTAGTAGACAAAGAGACTGCACAGTAGCTAGGGCTGAATGATACAATATGTAAAATATACAGATCTGAAATGGAAATATGATATAGATCCTCTTTCGGGTGGTCACAAGACACCCTCCCTGAGAGAAATCCCTCAAAACTACTAGATCCTTGCAGATCTAGAATTCCCACTTACTACACTTGTTGTAGCTGCAAACCCTCAATGAGCCAGCGTTGTCAATACAAACATAGCTTGGCCTCCAACCTGATAGTGGTTCAATATAGCTCACTTCCCTTCAATAGCTACTCAAATAAGGATAGAGGATTCCTAAGCAGGAGATCCTCTCTTTCTCTTGCTAAACAACAAAGAGAAATGGGGTTGCCTTAGCAAGCTCTCAAAATGAAATATGATCAACAACCTCCTCATGAGCCTTCATCCTCCTTTTATAACATGTGAGTCTCTTGGAAAACCCTAAACCATTTTCCTCTTTTGGTTCCTTTCACACTTGGAAACCCCTTATAGAACTGTGCAGTCTATCAAGGAGGTTCAATGAACCTAGACAACGCTGTTAACTTGGTCAAACATGATCTCCTTTGGTGGTCTTGGCCTTTTCACACCTGCAAGATTTTATTATTATGGCCTAAATATGTCTCCTTTCACATAGGGATTGATTTATTCCTGATTTGCAAGAGGATTAGACATCCTCCCTTGCAATTTATTCATTAATCATGAAATACAAAATAAATAAGGAAAAATTAATGTCCAAATTAGCTGAAGCTAATTTTGGGACATTACATAGGGTTTGGGTGGAGGAGCTAGGCACCTATTTGCAGTAGCACCATGTTTCAAAAAATGAAGCCATCAAAGTTACAGCGCTGCATTTTGAAGGTAAGGCATATGCTTGGTGGATATTTGAGTCCTTTTCTTTAAAAAATGAAAATACATCTACTTATGCAAAGGTCACTAGGAGACTAGTGGAAAGGTTTGATGAAAAACATTCTGAAACCCCTTTGATGGAGCTAAAAAAACCAAAAGAAACAAAACTTTTGCATGGGTTGGAAGGACCTATAAACTCAAATCCACTTCAGAAAATTGTTGAAGAGGCTAACATCTTGCATAATACTTTTCTAGAGGCAATATATCTATCTCATATTCTTGGACAAGAGGGCATGAAGATCCCTTTTTCAAAAGAGGATCCTCTTATTGAAAAGTTTCCCATTCATATTGAAGAGGGAGAGAAGGCTAGAGGCAACAACACTATCAAATCCAGGGCATATCTAGCACCTCATGCAGAGGTAGATGGAGCACTTGCTCCAACAAGAGGAATTCTTGTATCATTGCAAGAAGTTCCTAAGGATTTCATATGTGGAGATCAAGGCACAATCCATGAACAACATGTGCCATTATTGATAGATTGTGAAACCTTGCAGATGAAAGGAGAAGGTAGGGAGGAAGGTCAACATCATATGTTTAGGAGCACACACCCCTATATATTTTAGAATATTGATGCACATAAGAGGAAAAATAATTTGCGCGGTGAGGGTAGGGACAAAGTTGTCCATTCATATATACATTCTACTCTTGATATTGATGTCTCATTACATGGAGGCATTCCACTAGGGAGACCACCAGTTCAGGGGATGATGAGAGATGCTTCACATTTGGTTGCACCAGTCATTGATTCCATAGGGTTGAGGATCTTGGGAGGACTTGAAATAGTGCTGAGAGTCTTATGTAGACTCAAGGAGAGGGGAGGCATTCTCCCAACATCATCATTACCCACTCTCATTTCAGATTTTGCATTGTGGCAGGAGCAACATAGGAAGGATAGCAACCTTCCAAATTGTACCTTTAGCATGGGAGATGTCAAAGAGGAGGATAGCCATATGAAAGATACTCTTTGTGATAGATCATCAGTGTTGTCACTATAAGGGATAGATCCATATTGGAAATCATAATTGTTGGTGGATTATTCCAAGGATATTTTTACTTATATGGTATTTGATGACCAACTACATGAGGAGGGATATTCAGTCCAAGATGAGGTCGTCTACTATCATGGTAGGATCTTATTATTTAGAGCTTCCAAGCTCAAGGAGAAGTTACTACAGGAAGCTCATGAATATTTTCTCTTCAGCCACACTTATTCTATGAGAGCATACCACGCCATCATGGAGGGGTACACTTGGGAAGGCTTTAAAGAGGACATATATCAGCATTTGAGGAGGTGCATGGATAATGTGGAGATGGCGGAGATATATAAATCTTTGGGAGAGTTATCAAAACCACCTCTTTCCTCTTTTAGAATGAGAGGGGATTTATGTATGAGCCACTCCATTTGCATGAGAAAAGAATATGGTAAGGATACTGTTTGGTTGCATAATGATTTATATAATGAATATGTGCATTCCTTAACCATATATGTGCAAGACATTGCTCCAAGAAGGAGCATTCTTCCTTCTAGACTTCATGGTCTACTTGAGGCCATAAGCAACATTGATGATGGCCACTCCCTAGGAGGCCTTGGGGAGATGATATCTTATGCGGGGTATGCTCAATTTGCACCATACACCATACACCCTCTCCAAATTTGTGAGGAGATTGTGGCAGCAAACAAGTGGTTGGGAAGCCACACATCATGCCATCTTATGATGCATTTGAGAGTAAAACTGTGTTGGTTGCACTTGAGGGACCATTTTCCTTCTCCCTTATTACATATGGAAGCTAGCATGATTTTAATTATGATTCCATATGCTGATGTTGTTCTTATCTTTGTTGGGAACATGTTTGGAGGAGAGACACATTGGTTGGAGGTGTCCATGGGGAATGAAATTTCCCACACCTTTTATGCTTCATGCTTCAAGAGGAGCATGTGATCCGGATTTATGCAGGAACGCAACAGAATTTTGTTTGGTTTTCTTAGATGGTTGAGCATAGTTGCTGTCTGAGACGGAAAGATATATATGCAAATAGGTTCAAAGGTGAGAAGTTGCAAGTAAACTCAAAAGCTTTGATTCTAAAGAAAGATGATGGCAAGTTTTCAATCCATTGGGCTATGGAGTCATAAGGGAATTTAATTGAAACAACCAGGTTCAAGATTAATCTATGGGGCAAGTCATCTAGGCCTAAGGATCTCTTTGAAGTTTGATTTATGGAATGAGGTGATACAACAAGAAAGGGAATCAACAGATGCAGAACAAAGAGCAGCCCAGGATCTGGTAAGTACTTTGAAACTAGCCAGCCTTTGACCAGGCACTTAAGAAAAACATAGAAGAAAACTAGGATCTGGTAAGTTCTTTGAAACTATCCAGCCTTTGATACACTTCTAAAAGAAAACAGATTAAAAACAAAGGGAAACTTGAAAGCAGCAGCACAGAATTGACTAATTAAATGAGAGATACTTTTCTCTCATCACGGATTCTCCCTTTACTTAGTTACTTGGAGCAATCACACCAAGATAACCTGAGAGGGCAGCTAAAGATAACAGTACTGAAACCATCGACTTCACTTTGATCCTAAGGAAGCAGACGAATAGTTGAGCAAGCAAAGAAGGACTGGGCTAACCTTTGATTTCCTCAATTCATTGCTTACACAACATATATGAAAGTAACATTTAAAAACAACATTCAGCAGTGACGAAAAGATGAGGGAACGCCAGCATCTCTGTGCTTAGACTGACTTAAATCATTTCTAAATAACACAATAAGAAGAAAACATTGGGATAAAGATTTTTCAGCCAGAGAAGGTCACTGGTGTACAGCAAACTCTAACAATGTTTAAACTGTTCTTTATAGTAGAAAATGAAACAAATTGAAAACAAAAATAAAATAACAAGTTACTGTGAGAATAACATCACCATCAGCATAGACCAGGATCCCATAAATCAACTTGTATTGATTGCTTCAAACCGGTTACAATCTTCAAATCCAGTGTTTTAATCCATCTCTTTTCACAATCTAACCTATCTGTTACAAGCAGAGCTCCAAGAGCCCATGAAACCACTATTTACAGTCAAGAGTTTTCCACTCAGAAATAGCTACAGCGCTTCAACAATTATATTGACAACCAACTAATCCAACCCCTCACTCATCTTCTATTGAAGTATTTATAGAAGGATGAGGAGGTGAGATCTGTTTTAAAAGATCTCAAACACAATCAATGCAGAATTAATGTCTTCCTGACCCCGAGAGGTTCGATGAAGAAATTCTACAGGTGTTACATTGCATTAATGTGTTTATACTTAAGAAGTAAGCTCGAAGAGAGCTTATATTGAACTTTGAGGCTCTGCGTACTGTTAGGGTTACTCTGCAAACATTCTGTCATTGAAATCCGGTGCAGTAATAACTTCTTTGGTTGTTCGAGGCATAGTTTACGATACGTTCAATAAATTCATCCTAAATTTGAACTTTACGAGGCAAATTGTTACTCCGTGGTGGTTGAAGGTATTCAAACCTCAAAGTATGGTAATTGACGATCGGCGATAAATTCTTTTTGGGTTGCTGTCAAGATAAAGAACCGGGAATTAGGCATGATAATCGTCTTGACGTAATCCTTGATCTTCTCACAAAACCACTGGTCTGGTTCATTCTATCTTTAACCTGATACTCTTTCTCTGCTCTGATTTTTGGCGGCCATCTTCAAGCTTTGCAGGGACGTACGGTAACCAAAGCTCATGAAACTTTTGTAAATATCTTTGTTCTTCTCCGTATGATCAATTCCATGGAAAAACCGGGAGGATTGGAGTCGTCACTCTCATCCTTCAGATTTCGTAAAATACGAAGAAGAACCCTTTGAAAACCTGCAAAAAACAAGAAAAATGAGGAAATCCTGCGTTATATGGGCAAACTGCATCGGAGGGCGTGCGGGTGGATGGAGAAATCGGAACCGTTGATCGTATCGCGATCAACGGTCGGGAGCAAATTTGAAGAGTCAACGGGACAAAGGTGGACTTTTTAATGAAATCAGGAGAGCAAAGGAGAGCCGTCGATCTGCGGAGATCGACGGTGGGGATCGGCTATCGAATGCGCCGGAAAAAAATTATCGGGCGGGCGAGTTTGTTAATAGGTGAGCGGGAAAGGAAAATAGGGACCGTCGGATAGGAGGGTCTAGATCCGACGGCGGGGATGAATCCCGCTGCGGGGCCACGGGACAAAGCTTAACGCGCGGGGAAAAAACTTGACACGGCGGTTTTGGAGTGAGGTGGAAGACACGTGTCGGCCAGCGAGTGGAATCGCTGGCCGACGGGGGAAAACCGTTTTAACGCGGAAAGCGGTGCGGGCACAAAACCACGGGTTTTTTGGAAACAGGCGCCGGGGACCGGGGGGGGGGTCCACCAGGTGAAGATTGACTCCGCGCTGTTGATCTGGGCCATATCAATGGTTGAGATTCAATATGATTTTCTTTGGCGGAGGAATAAAATAAACCCGTTTTCGCATTTTTTCAAAGGTTTTTTGGTGTTTTCGGGTAATAAATTATTGCCGATGGTTAAGCGCCTGGCGGTCTTAGCACACGGTTTCGGTCGTCGGGGCATATGGAGGGAGAAACGGAAAGGGGCTTAGCCTGAGGGGCTAAAACCTAACGCATAGAAACACATGTTTTTCTATGGTTTTTAATGATTTTTTTGCAAAAGGGGAAGGATTCCGATAGGTCAAAAAGTGGGTTTTTGACCTTAGGAAATGAGGTTTAATAGAGGAACAAGGAATATAAAAGGGTTTGATGGGGTTTTTATGGATGAAAGAAAACTTGAAGGAAAGAGGAAAAGATGGAAGGAGGGGAGAGAAAAAGGAGGACGATGCAGCAATATTTCACTTGGATTTTTATGGAACAACAGAGGCAAAGATGGGGAAAGTATAAGGAACCAACCCAGCAGTTCATGATCTTGCCAATCAGACTTCAAGCACCAACAATTTTAGGCTTGAATTTGTTTCTTGGAGGCTGCAAAGAATATTTAGCCACCAGCTGATATATTTTGAAAAATATAGGTGGCTAACAGTGGCTCCACTTGGGGATGGTGCCTTCTTGAAGGCATCAATAATTCGGACTTGATTTCTCTGGGATGCTGACTGGTGCCTGACCCATTGCTTGCTCTTGGTTTTCCTCTGAAAATAATATTAGTTATGAAAGGGAGATGACTTTCATCAATACAACTTCTACCTACCCCAATCCTACTGATCTAGCATTTTTTTCTTCATAAGAGTGCACTTGGATTGGCAAACTCTATTCACAACATTTTATTCTTTTGAAAGCAGTAAATATAATCTACTTCTACTCCTTATTTCTCCCCGAACTCAGATTAAACAATTGAGTTCAGATATTCTTCTACCTACTCTACTATTTGTTGGGATTAAACAGTCCAACAAACTTTCATTCTCTAAATTCTACAACAGAAATTTAAAAATAGCCAAGCCAAGATTGAATTGTTTGACTTGCTATGATCTATGGCATAAAGACAAGCTGCACATAGATTATTATTTACAGAAAATTTAAAATCAAAACAGAAAGCTTAAGACCTGAAAATTTTCTCATTATGGCCTTCTTTTTCCTTTCAGCTCTGTTTTTGCTTTTTCTTTGAGCTGTGTCTTCCTTTCCTTCTGGTTCAGGTTTTAAGCTGATTAGAACCAGGTATTCACATTCTTTGACTCAGAATTTAAAACAGTTTTGAGTCATTTCTTTGGAAACTTTGGTTCAGATTTTGAGTTTGTTTGAACCTTAATTTCTACACTACTCTATCTACTGATAAGCCAAGATTAAACAGTTTGGCAAATCACATTTGCTATCCTATCAGCAGAAAATTGAAAGCTAATTAGTCAAGATTAAACAGTTTGACCAATTAGGAGTGTGTTTCAAGGAGTGGCATTTAAGCTTGCACACTTTCAGATTTATTTCTCCTTTTGGCATGGGGCCTTGCCTTTCTTGTTTTCGTTTCTGCCCTCTTTTCTTTTCTTTCTTTGTTTTTTTTTTTGTTTCTTTCATGACCTTAAATGCAATGGTGGATGAAATATTTACAGTGGAAAAAGATGAAAAAACTATAAACATGAAAAAGTTCTTAAGAAAGATAATGCTTAAGCATCCTGCCATTGACAGGACCCCCAAGAAATTCTGCTCCATTCAGTTCTTGTAAGAAGAATGCATTGTTTCCAGCAACTGAATGGATGTAGTAAGGGCCAAGCCATAGATTATCAAATTTACCATGCTTTCCCTTGTCTTCCCTCTTTGAGTCCCACTTTAAAACTTTGTCCCCAATTTTGAAATTGCTGGCCTTTGTTCTTCTGTCAAATATCTTCTTGATATTGTCTTGTTTCTGTAATGCTTTGTAGTATACCTCCTCTCTAGCTTGCTGAAGATGAATGGTCTGATTTATTCTTCTGATTATGTCATCCTCTTCAGTTTGGAGCTCTTGAATTATCTTCATAACTGGTACACCAAGACTGTTGGGAAAAATCGCCTCTGTACCATACACAAGCTGGAAGGGTGACATACCAATAGATTTCTTCAGAGTCAATCTGTCAGCCCAAAGTGCATGAATCAGCTTCGTGTGCCAAGACTTTTTATTGCCTTCCAACAGTTTCTTTATTATGTTCACTAAGCTTTTGTTGGAAGACTCTGCAAGTCCATTTCCTTGAGGGTAATAAGCTGTGGAGTGTCCCAATGTTATTTGATACTTATGACAAAATTCAACCATTTTCTTTGATGCAAACGCTGCTGCGTTATCTGTAATGATCTTGGTAGGACAGCCAAATCTGGAGAGGATGTTGGTTTCTATGAATTTAATGATGACTGAATCATTGGCCTGTCTACACGGAATGGCTTCTATCCACTTAGTGAAATAGTCTGTGGCAGTGAGAATCCACCGGTGCTGAGCAGAAGATGATGGGTGGATTTCTCCTATGAAGTCAAGCCCCCACTGTTGAAAAGGGGCTTCAACAGTAATTGGATGCAGAGGAAGGGGTAGTAATTTTCTCTTGCCTTCGAACAATTGGCATTTGTGGCAAGTGGTTGTAAGTTTGTGTACATCAGGAAAAAGAGTAGGCCAATAGAAACCAGCCCTCAAAATTTTGTTGGCTGTTGACTTCCAGTACAAATGGCCCCCACACTCTCCTTCATGGAATTCCTGCTTAACCTTTTCTGCATCAAACTCAGGCAAACATTTAAGAAATATACCACTAGCATTTTTCCAATAAAGACATTTATCAATAATGCAATAGTTTACAGCTTTTAACTTTAGGAATCTTGCCTTTGTTTTAGATAAACCAGGAGGTGTGTTTAAATTAAGCAAAACATAAACAATATCAGTATACCAAGGAGAATTCGCAAAATAATCTTCAACAATAGGAGTTGAGAATTCTTCCTGGTCATCCAAAGTATTTATCATATTAATATCAAGAACTTCACAATTTGATTCAGCCATTAGCCTGGCTAGACCTTGACCTTTGATAAGCTTTGTGGGTTTAATCTCTAAATCATATTCGAGAATAACAGCAATCCACTTACCTCTCTTACCATCTGGATCCTGGGTTAAAATGTCTTTTACCACTGAATTTGGGACAAAGGCAATGATATGTGAGTGAAGGATGTATACCCTGAAGTCTTTTAAAGCTTTTACCAGGGCAAAAGCCTGTTTTTCCATAATGTTATACTTCAAAGGGGCATCCCTCAATGCCTTGCTGAAGAACGCAATGGGCTGCTCTTGTCCTTGTGGATTTTTTTGTAAAAGGACAGCAGCTATAGTATGTTCTGATGCAAATGAGAAGATATAAAAATCTTTTGAGAAATCGGGACTTATGAGAACTGGTGTTTTGGTTAACGCTTGTTTAACCAGTTCAAAGGATGTCTTTGCTTCTGCGGTCCATTTTACCCCTTGCTCCTTTTTCAACATGTTTGTGATATTCCTAAGGAGCTCAGCCAAGTTTGGGATGAACCTTCTTAAAAAGTTAATCTTCCCTATGAAAGACTGCAACTCTTTAATATTCCGAGGATGGGAGATTTGCAATATGGCTTCAATCCTCATGGGATCTATCTTTATACCCTCTTCTGAAATGATATGTCCAAGAAGTTTACCTTCTTGGAGACCAAATAAAGTCTTCTTGGGGTTCAAAGATATCCCAAACCTTCTGCACTTCTCGAAAACTTTTCTCAAATGTTCTAAGTGTTCTTCATCTGTTTTTGAAAACATTGTTACATCATCAAGATAGATAATGATGAAGAAGCCTAATTCTTCCGAGAATGCTATGTCCATGGCTCTCTGAAAGGTTGCTCCAGCATTCATCAAACCAAAAGGCATTTTCACATACATGAAAGTGCCCCATGGTGTAGTAAAAGTTGTCTTTAATTGATCATCAGGGTGGACTAGGACTTGGTTATACCCTGAATAGCCATCCAGCAAAGAAATTCTTTTAGACCCTACCACCCTTTGCAAAATATGATCCATCTTGGGCAAAGGGTAGTTATCCTTTAATGAAGCTTTTTTTAAATTCCTGAAGTCTATACAAAGCCTGATTTCTCCAGTCTTTTTCCTAACTGACACCAGATTAGATACCCACTCAGAATATCTAATAGGGACAATAATACCAGCATCATGCATTTTCATAATTTCCTTCTTAACCAAAGGCAACTGGACAGGGTTTATTCTGCGCAGTTTTTGTTTGAATGGTTTTTGGTTTTCTTTAAGAGGGATTTTGTGCTGTATTATTTCAGTGTCATAGGACTTGAGATCTTAGTAACTCCATGCAAAAACATCAGAAAATTCTTCATGACTTCAAATATTGTGAAGTTAAATATTGGTAGTAAGTTTTAGGCAGTTCGAATCTTGGTTTTCTTCCTTTGCCTATAATGCATTCTTCTACTTGATTTCCCAGGCTCAGTTTGGTTTGTTGGCCACTTCATCAAAATCAAGCGAGTTTTTCTAGAAGACAAACCCTTGGAAATGGAACTATAATTGTTGTAGAATAGTAAGTTTCCATTTCATACATTTCCAGGGTTTAGGACCTAATATGCAGCGACGATGTGGATGTGATAGTCACGAAGGTTTATATCTACCGCCAGTTGTGGAGGCGGTTCTTCTTCACCAAGAAAATTTTCTTCATATGTGATCATTCACCGATCCCCAGACCGAGCGTAAGATTCAAACTCATTTCTGAATTGCATGAAGTCTTATATTTGTTTATCTCCATCAAATACCTGCCAATATTTCTTGTTATCTGGGATAGCTGGTCTGAATTTTATCTGAGAGGTGTCATCATACAGCATTGGGCAGGTTCTAGCAGCAAAGGCTAAATTGTGGGCGGCAACGTTTCTTTTCCTTGGGACAAAAGATAAGGTGTACTCGTTAAATGTTTTTAAAAGATCAATGACATCATTCCTGTAGGCCCTAAGTCTGGGGTGATTTGCATTATACTCCCCATTGACTTGCCTAATGATTAATTCAGAATCCCCATATACATCGATTCTTCTGGCACCTAGTTTTTTCAAAAGATGCAAGCCCAAGAGGAGGGATTCATATTCTGCTATGTTATTGGAACACTGAAAGTTTAGTTTGCACGAAACGCATTCTGTATGATCGTTTTCAGAGTTAGTGATCCAGACACCTGCACCTGCATTTGTTTTGGTGCACGACCCATCAAAATACATAGTCCAGAGAGGCATATTTTCAGTTTGATGAATGGACTTTGTATTGTTCGATTCCCCAAGTTTTTCATCAGGTTGAGGACTGTCATTCTGACTGTCAAGTTTTGAGCTCACAGGATTGATAACTAGGATTTCCAGATCTGTGTTAAATTTGCTAGGACTTTTAGACACAGTATATTGTTCTGGAAATTCGGCATCATTTTCCTCCTTTTTAACCCCAGCCATGGACTCTTTCGAAATAATTTGTTCAATGAGTGTTTCGTTATTTAACATGATAAAAGAATCAAGGCTCGTGTTTATAGCATAGAGTGGAGAGTTTTGAGGCCGCTCTTGGCTTGTGACGGTGTATTGCATGTGAGATTCCCTATAAAGTCTCCTGGTTTGATTGAAGACAGGGATGGTTGCATAGGCCATGTCCATTTGCATAGTCCCTTGTAACTTAGCCCCCCAAGATCTTGATAAAAGCATTCCATACTTTGGGGGAACATCAGCCACAACAACGTCCATGACCAAACATTTGGCTGGAATTTGGGCTAGATTAACACATAGATCTTTAATCAATCCTAGACACTTAACCCTACTTGAGTCAAAGGAGTACAGGTCTTTGTAAGGTCTGGTAATTTCAAGACCCGGGCTCTCCATTACAGCTTTTGGCATTAAATTATGGGAAGCACCTGAATCATGCATAGCATTATGCAGGATTTTGTCATGAATGTTTAAGCTTACATAAAATGGAGGCACAGGGCCTTCTTGGAATTTTCCTTCAATCTTTGGACCGAAAATAAGCTCTGGTTGGTCATCATTAAGATTGAGGGTATCTTCATTATTTTCTAAGTTCAAAGCCTTCAAAATTTTGGACCTATATACATACTGGGCAATTAACTCAGTCAAAGGAACAGAGATCTTGATCTTTGAGATTTCCTGTTCCAGGCTAAAGAGGTTTTGATTTTTCAGAATACTGACTTCAGCCTTGTTTACTGCCACTTTATCAGCAAAAACAGCTTGCTGATTCGGTTCATCTACAGTTGAAACAATTACTTTTGCAGGAGTACTAACTGAGGTGTTAGTACTACTAATGTTTGCACTCTGTTTTTCGATGTTTTGAGTGTCTTTCTCTTTATCTTTACCAGAATCAACAGCCACCGTTTTGTCCTTTTGTTTGATTGTTTTAGACTTGGTTGCAGCGCTGTTTTGAGAAGGTTTGTCAGAGGTTTTATTGTTGGGGGTTTGTTTTTTAGATTTGCTTCGGAGTTCATACTCCTTAACAGGCTCTATGACAGCGTTTTCCATGTTTTGATAGTAATCCTGGTTAACATCTCTTCTGTCATCATAAGGTGTATAGAGACCTTGTTTATTGTCATAATGAACCTCAAAGTCATCATCATCTACCCCAAATAAGTTTATATCATCTTCCTCTATTATTTCATTTGTTTCCTCGACCTCACTTAAAAAGTTCTGATGAAAGGGAGGGGCGATCTGCTGATCATCTTCCCTGGGTCTGTTTAGAGGCTGATTTATTCTAAGATTCTGATTTTGGTTTTGGTTTCTGTTTTGAGGAGCGTTTTGATTCAAACTCGCTTGCGCCCTCTCTAGAATGCTCATTTTCTTCATCATTTCTTCCATCATTCTTTCCATTTTTGAGCTTGAAGTAGAAGGGGTGGGTTCCTCCCTAAAAGATACTTTCTTTTCAGCTTTCATCCTTGCTCTTTTTTCCATAAGGTTCACCTCTACAGAAAGGGCACCTCTTTGCATATCTTCGAGGGTTGCAAAGACTCTTTCTCTGAGTGAGTATGTCATGTCTGGGTCAAACCCTTCAGGAAATTTGTTTAAGGCTGATCCCTGAGGAGGTTTCAGTTCGGGGGAAAGTGCATTATACACACTGTTGAACCTGGTACAATAAGCTTGTACACTTTCCCCAGGGTTCCTATGGAGATTGTTGTAGTCGGCAAGGACTTGGAGAGGGTTTTTCCTTACTTCCCATTTGTTTAAAAAAGTTTGATGGAAGGCTTGAAGGTCGTTGATACTATGGGGGGTTAAACCTTTAAACCATTTTCTCACATCTCCCCCCAAACTTTGAGCAAACAATCTGATTTTGACAGACTCATTATCAATTTCATTTCTGTCAAAGTAGTCATTCATTTTGTCCACGTGTTGAGACGCTGTTATGGTATTATGGGCATCATACAATGGAATTTTGGACTGATAGTCCTGTGGAAGATTGACTAATGGTACAGGAAGGACTAAGGGAGCATACCATGCTGCCATGATATGTGGTGGGGGTGGGTTTACAAGTGGAGGTGTGGTTTGAAGTGGAGTGGTTCGAACAGTAGATGAAGGATGAACAGAAGTGGATGGAACGGTAGTAGATCTCTGAGCTGATCTTGGGTGAGAGACACCTAAATTATGTAAGAAATGTAAATCGGGTGGTGTTGATTCTCTATTCCAAAGAGTCCCACTGGTATCGGGAGATGAAAGGGTAGGCTCAGAATCTAACTGATCTAAATCACCGAATGACCTGGTTCTGAATGGATTTAATAAGTCAATTTGTGATTCGTGAAGAGATGAAAGGTTTTCAGGGACTGAATTGGCTCTTAGGGGTGGTCTGAAGATAGTTGAGGCTTGTATCTTAGGAGGCCTCCTAAGAATTCTTTCTGGGTTGTCAACTATTTCAGGAGGATCAGGGTCAGGATGGGCTCTAGTGTGAATCTTTTTAGTAGCCACAATGTTTATCTTTTTAGACCCAACTTTTAAACAAGAGAGGTTCAATCAGGTATGACAATCTTCAAAGGGTTAACTAATCTTGTTTACTCAACTCGCATCTTATAGTCTTCTAACTGAGTTTGAAGGATTTTATAATGATGAGGGTTCTTCCCAGCGGAGTCTTTGAGGTTAGCTCGGGATGGTGGAGTCGCCAGGTGGAAGGTTCGGAGAGTTTTCACAGAAGCACCCTGTCCACCACAGTGTCTTTGGAACATTTCTTTTCAGGGATATCTCAAAATACAACAAACTCTAACCAGAGATTGACTGGGAGGGCATTCACTAGATATGTCACCCCAAAGGAGGATGAGACCCAGAGGCTACCTGGCCCTTTCCAGACTCTGTCTAAGAGTATAGGGTAAAACACATCAAAGACGTATACAAGGGTCAAAACTAGTGTTTTACTACCAATATGAAATGTTTTTTGGTATTTTCTGAATTGTTTATATTTGTGGTTTCTAAAGAATGTCCTAAATTTGCCTCAAAACTTAGCTACGGCTAAGAAACAAAGACAGTCTATCCTTGTGGCTCAGCTAGCCGATTTTCCAAGGTTAGATAAAGACTTAAACGAACCCTAGGGTTGACCTAGTTTGTCACAGATTCACACAAGTTTTATCATGATTACCATTCTTTGGTAGTGCTTGAAAAGGCTGCTTTTTACTCTCCAAATGTTTATATGAGGATTCTGAGGTAAAAGGTCCCCAGTGGAGTCGCCAGAAATGTTAGGTCTCTGTAACAAGCAAGATTGGCAAAGTCCGATCACAGAGTTAACATCATTTCAACCAACTTTGGGATTCTAGGATCTAGCCCTCCTGAATCCGGAGAGGGATCTCTCCAATATGTACAAAGATGGATATTGTCTTTGAAGTTTAGGGTGATGATGTTAGGCTAGTTATGAAGGCCAAGGGTTTTGTTTGGTTTTCTTAGATGGTTGAACATAGTTGCTGTCTGAGACGGAAAGATCTATATGCAAATAGGTTCAAAGGTGAGAAGTTGCAAGTGAGAAAAATAAACTTTGATTCTAAAGAAAGATGATGGCAAGTTTTCAATCATTGAAATTGTGGAGTCATAAGAGACTGGTAAAATAACCCAAATTTCAAGATTAATCTGGCAGGAGCAGTCAATCCAGGCCTAAGGATCTCTTTGAAGTTTGATTTATGGAATGGGGTGATACAATGAAAGTGGGATGGGAGGCAGAAACGGCCGGGATAAGTAAGTACTTTGGAAAATGCTTGACCTTTGACCGAAGACATCAAAAACATGGGCGCAAACTACCCTAAATGAAAGTACTTTGAAACCCCAAACACGACCTTTGATACACCCTTCTACAAAAGCAGTTAAAACAAGGAAACTTGGGAAACCAGCACGGAACGTAGTGGCAGGGCTCACCTTTCTCCTCATCTTAGTTCTCCTTTACTTAGTTATTTTCAAGACAATCACCAAGATAACACAGAATGGCCCAAGATCTGATAAGTACTTTGAAACTAGTCAGCTTTTGACACATCCTAAGGGAAACAGACAAATAGTTGAGCAAGCAAGAAAGGGACTCAGGGCTAACCTTTGATTTCCTCAATTCATTCCTCACACAACATATATGAAAGTAACATTTAAAAATAACATTCAGCAGTGACGAAAAGATGAGGGAACGCCAGCATCTGCAGTAGCATTGAGTCCAAATCATTTCATGCTAATAAGAAAAACTTTATTGGGATAAAATTTTGAAAATTTTCGACGGAAGAAGGTCAACACAATTTAATACATTAAATAACAATGTTTAAAGCTGTTATTTATGGTAAGAAAATGAAACAAATTGAAAACAAAAATAAAATGACAAGTTACAGTGAGAATAACATCACCATCAGCATAGACCAGGATCCCATAAATCAGCTTGTATTGATTGCTTCAAACCAGTTACAATCTTCAAATCCGATGTTTTAATCCATCTCTTTTCACAATCTAACCTATCTGTTACAAGCAGAGCTCCAAGAGCCCATGAAACCACTATTTACAGTCACGAGTTTCCACTCAGAAATAGCTACAACGCTTCAGCAATTACATTAACAACCAACTAATCCAACCCCTCACTCATCTTCTATTGAAGTATTTATAGAAGGATGAGGAGGTGAGATCTGATTAAAAGATCTCAAGCACAATCAATGCAGAATTAATATCTTCCTGACCCCGAGAGGTTCGATGAAGAAATTATACAGGTGTTACATTGCATTAATGTGTTTATACTTAAGAAGTAAGCTTGAAGAGAGCTTATATTGACCTTTGAGGCTTTGCGTACTATTAGGGTTACTCTGCAAACATTCTGTCGTTGAAATCTGGTGCAGTAATAACTTCTTTGGTTGTTCGAGGCATAATATCTGATCCTGTTCAATAAATTCATCCTCTGTTTGAGCTTTCTGAGGCAATAGGTGGCACTGTGGTGGTTGAGGAATCAATTCGCCTCAAAGTATGGCGGTGAAAGCGATCTGACTGATGAACGCTTTTAGGTTTTGCTTTAATCCGCGTTCAGAACCGGGAATTAGGCTTTTGATAATCGTCTTAGCCGTAATCCCCGCCAATCTTCTCACAAAACCACTGGTCTGGTTCATTTTATCTTTAACCTGATACTCTTTCTCTGCTCTGATTTTTGGCGACCATCTTCAAGCTTTGCAGGGACGTGCGGTAACCAAAGCTCATGAAACTTTGTAAATATCTCTGTTCTTCTCCGTATGATCAATTCCATGGACAAACCGGGAGGATTGGAGTCGTCA